>PVHT020004943.1:8105792-8131215 GCA_004024745.2 Catagonus wagneri | reverse complement strand
AACCATGAGGTTGCAGGTTCGATCCCTGGCCTTGCTCAGTGGGTCAAGAATCTGGCGTTGCCGTGAGCTGTGGTGTAGGTTGCAGATGCGGCTCGGATCCTGCATTGCTGTGGCTGTGGTGTAGGCCGCCGGCTACAGCTCCTGTTAGACCCTTAGCCTGGGAACCTCCATATGCCGCGGGTGCGGCTCTACATAAAGGCAAAAAGACAAAAAAAAAAAAAGTATGTATATATTTGTATAGTGTATATATGTGTGTGTGTGTGTGTATATATATATATATATATATATACATACATATATACACATACAAAACTTTTAAAAAATTTTTAAAAAGATAAAGAGGAAACATTTTGCTCTTCATATTGCTGATAACTTTTCAAAGACAGAACAGATTTTGGTGACTTACTTTTCTACTTTATAGTCTCCAGTTTGAAAAGGTTTCTTTAGATCCCTTTTACTTTTATTTTATTTTCTTTGTCTTATTAGGGCCTTATCTCTGGCATGTGGAGGTTCCCAGGCTAGGCATCAAATCGGAGGTGTACCTGGCACCTTAAGCCACAGCCACAACAATGCCAGATATGAGCCAAGTCTGCGACTTACACCACAGTTCACGGCAATGCCAGATCCTCAACCCACTGAGCAAGGCCAGGGATCAAACCCACATCATCATTAATATTAGTCAGATTTGTTTCCGCTGAGCCATGACAAGAACTCTTCCACTTTGAAAAGTTTGTATAAATAACTGCATGCTTGTAGGAGAATACAGTTTGAATAGTTTTTTAGTCAGCTCTCAATCATATCTGAGGCATGAAAACCTAGGTTCCTAACAATGTGTGCATGGTAGACAGATCAGAGCAGACAACTCGGATTAATCTTCTACCCAGTTTTGAAATTATTGAAGTATTTAAATATACTGATTTGAGACATGTTGAATATCCTCAGATTTAAATCCTGAGCGATTTGAAATCAGTACTATTCAAGGAACTGATTACCCTTGAGATGATCCTAGCCCTTCCGCAAAACAGATATGTGAAATGGACTTTAAATCTTCTTTAGGATCTTGAGTACATAAATTAACTTCCTCATGACTCTCTTTTTAATTAAGGGAGTTGGATGAAATAATATTAATTTTTGTGATAGTGGAACCATGAATTTTTAGTGGGATGGGTGTTCTCTAATCACTGGATTCATCTCTTCTTTTGCCTCTCTTCCCAACTGTCAGACATTGCTGGGCTTAAACAGACTTATAGCTGTCGGGATTGTGTAAGCTATCTGCTAAAGAAGCCTCGGCTTAGGACTCAAAAGTTTAGATAAAGTTAAGCTTGACTGTGGCCGGAAGTTATTTTAATGTTATAATTTTCTAAAATTGTCTTAGAAAAGTGGAAATGGTAAATGTATACTGGGTTGAATAATCACATTTTACACCTAGATGTACACCAAAAATTTGATTTATTTCACATAGTTTATCTGATCCCTATTACAAGCTTTCCCCCATAAGAATGCCAAAAAAATCTCACTTCAGTTTGGTTTAAGTAATATTTTATAGAGATGATTGTTTGAAGAAAGCATCTTTCCTTCCATCTTTCCTGTCTTTAAGGATGGCAAAATGGGAAGAATTTAATTCTGAAAAAAAAATGAAAATAGTAAATTTTATCTTTTGCACTTGAAAGCTTCTGGACACCACACATATGCCTTACTTCTCTTAGTGACTTGTGTTTCCGTATCGCTGCATTTCCCTTCCTCTACTGATGGACTTCATTGCCTGGGGAAACTTTGAATGGTGATAAGTTGTAGCTCAAGGTTCTCAACAGAAGCTGGTTTGGAAACTCAGTAGCACTAGAAGCCTGATCCTTAAATCCATACTTCTATTGCTTACATTGTCTAGGGAGTTGGGCATGGTTTGTAGGAAAATGAGAGTAAAACAGAGAGCTGATATTCTGCAATACGGTATTTCAATTTCTTAAATTTATATTGAAAAAAATGTTCAAATGGCAAGAAGATGGTATCGTATTATTAAGTACTATTTCAAGGATATGTTAATGTATATCCATATGTACAGTTGTGCATATGCATATGTTTTTTAATTATTCAATTTTTAAAACCTACTGGAAATAAATCCTTGTTATTGCCCTTGGGAGGCAGAATACAATGTATACTGTTGTGCTAATAGCTCAGAAGAGAAACTGAATTACTACTTGTGGAACTTTGTGTTCTGACTAAACAAAAATGTATGTGACATAGAAGAGATAAATGCATGGATGGACTTGGCATGATGCTAAGTGAAACAAATCAGACAGAAAAATATAAATACTGTATGATACAATTTACATGTGGAATCTAAAAAATACAGTAAACTGATGAGTATAACAAAATCTTAGAGCTATAGAGAACAAACTAGTGGTTACCAGTGGAGTGGAGTAGGGGCAACAAAGAGATGAAGGAATGGAAGCTGCAAATTATTGTGTGTAAGATAGGCTCAAGGATGTATTGTACAGCAGAGGGAATATAGCCAATATTTTATAACTGTAAATGAAATGTTACCTTAAAAATTTTATAAAATTTAAAATTTTTAATTAACACACTGAAAAAAAGCTTCTATAGAGTTGATCTAGGGGTGTTTTTTAAACGATTAAAACTAGGAAAGTTTGTCAGATTTCACCTTTTTGGTAATATAAAATTATCTGATTGACCTAAAATTACATGGGTTATACTTGGGTGGGTGACCACTAAAGTCTGTTCCAAAAAATTTTTTCTTTCCTTTAAAAATGGTGCCAAATTCTTGAAGTAATCACCTATTTATACATGTATCACTTATTAGTACCTAATGTGTATGCTAAAATCTGTTAAAATCTGTTTATCATATTAATTTAATGCAAAGTAAATGTTTTTAAATATGAACATCAAATTTTACTTTACATTGATTCATGGTACCATGAAGGTTAGTGAACAAGGAAATATTTAATAAGTATATTGCTACAAATGTATTATAGGTGGGGTTTAGAAGAGAATCCGAAGAATTGAAGATGAAAACAAGTGAACACATGTTAAGAATTTATTTTAGTCAAGTATCCAATTTCTATAAAAACTAAAACATAGGTACTCAAAAGAAACATAATATTAAAGCAAGGAAAAACTAAAATATACATTTTAATTGCTGGAGGGAGAAGTATGATGTATTAGTAAAACAATGCAACTGTGTCTAAAATGCTTGTCATTTGCAAATTTGTGATTAGATTATATATCTGAGTTTTTTAAGAGAACTGAAGTAGAAGCAGCGGACTGGGCTGGGGAAAAATACTTCTTGAAATAGTTATAGAATTTGATATGAGCAAACACATAAATAATAAATATATGTTGGTTATCATAATCAGTCTATATCCAAAGTTATATTTTTCATGGATGTATACGATTACAAATTTAATGTATTGATATATCTAAAATTTCATCTTTTATCTATTCTTTCCTATTTATTGCTTCTGCATTATTTATCTGCTGTATTATTTGTTCACACAAGTTTATTTCTTACAAAAGTGTGCCTTTCATCATCACATTTTCCTTTATTTTGTTAAGCATCTTTATATTAAACTCCTTTGTCTTGATATTACTTTTGCTTTTTCAATATTATTTTTCTTTATATTTGGCAAGTATAATTTTGCCAATCTATTTTTTAGTATTATAAAATATTTTATATCTGAAGCTTTAACTCATTTTTAATTTAAATGTAAAATTCATTGAAATGAATGTATTTCATTATCATTTTTATTATCCTCTTATTTCACAAGCTGTTGCAGACTTCAGTGTTATCTTGAATTCATAATGTTAAGAAATTAGACATTGTTATTCCTGTTTGATACACAGATGTTTATGTTTACTCACTATTCCTTGCTTTTCCTCAAGTCTTCAGCTGAAATCTTTTTTTATTTTGAATAAAACCTTTAGAAGTTCTATCAGGGCATCTGGGTGGTAAACATTCTCAATTTTTACTTGTTCAAGTATTTTTTCAATTTTTGCTTTTGAAAGGCAGTTTAACAAAAAGTCAATTTTATGTTGACAATTTTAAGTTATAATTTAAACATATTTTACACTGTACTAGCTTCCTTTATCATTGAGAAGTTGTCAGTATAATTATTAGCTTTTTTGGATTTTCTTTTTTACTTTTCCTTCTACTCAGTTGGAAATTATACACTTTTTGTTTAATGGTTAGCCTAAAATTTATATCAAGAATTGTTAACATTTCAACATACAAATCTGATTCAATTTCTCTCCTTTTAGATAACAAATACCTTAGATTAGTGTTATGCATTTACCACTCCAAAATTTTGTTTTCATATTTTAAAATTATATTTTACTTAATCATATTAGATATTGTTACTATTAAGTGTGAATTGAAAAGTGTTTACTTAGTTTATTCATGAATCTGCCTCTTTTGTTAATCTTCTTTCTTTTCTACTCAGACTCCCCATCTGGAATAACATTCCTTCAACCTCAAAATCAGAAATTTACAAAACAATTGTTTAAACTTCCAACAATTGAGAAGAAAATGACCAACAAATTAATAGAAAAATTAATGATAGTTGTGTGGAATTTTTACATAAAAAGAAAAAAGACCCTTAGATATGTGTAAAAAAGCTTAAACCTATTTTGAAATCCTTATAATAAGTAATTCCAAAATAATATTCTGTGAAAATATTGTTCACCTATTAAATTAACAACAAATGAAATGTTTGACTACATAATCTGTTGGCAAGCCTCTAAAAGGTAATACATTCTCAAATATTGTTGATGGGAATGTAAAATAGTACAACTCTATGAAAAGGTTTTGCAATACCTAACCAAATTATTACATGGAGACTTCTTTTAAATTAAAAACTTTTGGGAGTTCCTATCGTGGCTCAGTGAAAAGGAATCTAACTAGTATCCATGAGGACCCAGGTTTGATACCTGGCTTTGTTCAGTGGGTTAAGGATCTGGCATTGCCATAAGCTGTGGTGTAGGTAGGTCAAAGATGTGGTTCTGATCTTGCGTTGCTTTGGCTGTGGTGTAGGCTGGCAGCTGCAGCTCCAATTCAACCCCTAGCCTGGGAAATTCCATATACTGTGAGTGCAGCCCTAAAAATAATTAATTAACTAAAAAATCCTATTCATAATCATCTGTCTGAAGATTTAATGGCATCTGTCTGAAGGTTTAATGGCATAAATGTAAAATAGTATATTTCATCTTCATTTTTTTTTCCATTATCGCTGGTTTACAGATTTCTGTCAATTTTCCAACTGCACAGCATAGTGACCCAGTTACACATATTTGTCATAAGTGATTAGACATAGTTCTCAGTGCTATACATCAAGATCACCTTGCTTTTCCATCCCAAAGGCAATAGTCTACAACTGTTAACTCCACTCCTGTACCATCCCACTCCCTCCCCAAACCCTCCTGGCAACCACAAGTTTGTTCTCCAAGTCCGCAATTTTCTTCTATGTAGAAAGGTTCATTTGTGAAGTATATTAGATTCCAGATATAAGTGATATCATACAGTATTTGTCTTTCTCCTTCTGACTTACTTCACTCAGTACGAATGTATCTAATTCCATCCATGTTGCTGCAAATGGCATTATTTCATTCTTTTTTATGGCTGAGTAGTATTCCATCATGTATATATACCACTTCTTCCTAATCCAATAATCTGTTGATGGACATTTGGGTTGTTTCCATGTCTTGGCTATTGTGAATAGTGCTGCAATGAATATGCGTGTGCAAGTGTCTTTTTCAAGGAACGTTTTGTCCAGATAAATGCCCAAGAGTGGGATTGCTGGGTCATACGGTAGTTCTATGTATTGTTTTCTGGGGTACCTCCATACTGTTTTCCACAGTGGTTGTACCAGCTTACATTTCCACCAACAGGGCAGAAGTGTTCCCTTTTCTCCACACCCCCTCCAGCATTTGTTATTTGTGGACTTTTTAATGATGGACATTGTGACTGGTGTGAAGTGGTATCTCATGGTAGTTTTGATTTGCATTTCTCTAATAATCAGTGATGTTGAGCATTTTTTCATGTGCTTGTTGGACATCTTTATATCTTCTTTGGAGAACTGTCTATTTAGGTCCTTTGCCCATTTTTCAATGGGGTTGACTTTTTTGCTGTTGAGCTGCATGAGTTGTTTGTATATTTTAGAGGTTAAGCCCTTGTCAGTTGCATCATTTGACACTATTTTCTCCCATTATGTAAGTTGTCTTTTAGTTGCTTTTTTTTTTTTTTTGGTTTCTTTTGTTATGCAAAAGCTTGTCAGCTTGATTAGGTCCCACTGGTTTATCTTTGCCTTTATTTCTGTTGCTTTGGGAGACTGACCCGAGAAGACATTTGTAAGGTTGATGTCAGAAAATGTTTTGCCAATATTTTCTTCCAGGAGTTTAATGGTGTCTTGTCGTAATAAGTCTTTAAGCCATTTTGAGTTTATTTTTGTGGATGGTGTGAGAGTGTGTTCTAGTTTTATTGATTTTCATGCAGCTGTTCAGGTTTCCCAGCAATACTTACTGAAAAGACTGCCTTTTTCCTATTTTATGTTCTTGCCTCCTTTGTCAAAGATTAATTGACTGTAGGTGTCTGGGTTTATTTCTGGGCTCTCTATTCTGTTCTATTGGTCCGTATGTCTGTTTGGTACCAGTACCACACTGTCTTGATTACTGTAGCCCTGTAATATTGCCTGAAATCTGGGAGAGTTATGCCTCCTGCTTGATTTTTATTCATCAGAATTGCTTTGGTGATTCTAGGTCTTTTGTTGTTCTGTCACTCTATGCAGATGACATGATACTATATATAGAAAACCCCAAGGACTCAACCTCAAAATTACTTGAACCGATCAACAAATTCAGCAAAGTAGCAGGAGGATATAAGGTTAACTTTCAGAAATCAATCACATTTCTGTATAGTAACAATGAAATATTAGAAAAGGATTACCAAAATACTTTACCTTTTAAAATAGCACCCCAAAAAATTAAGTACCTGGTAATAAAACTGACCAAGGAGGTAAAAGACTTATATGCAGAGAACTACAAAACATTAATCAAGGAGATCAAAGAAGATACCAAGACATGGAAAGATATTCCATGCTCATGGTCCAAAAATCAATATTGTAAAAATGGCCATACTATCCAAAGAAATCTACAAATTCAGTGCTATCCCTATCAAATTACCCATTACATTCTTCACAGAAATAGAAGAAACAATCCAAAAACTTATATTGAACAAAAGACCCGGAATTGTCATCTTCATTTATTATATGAAAATATTGAGAAAAAGCATGTGGATACAAAAAAAAATTGTTTTTTTTTTTGATTTTGGAATCATGTATGTATTTTACATAACTCAAAAGCAAAATAAAATAACTTAATAAAACAGTTGTTAAAACTGAAAATAACGAAATGAAACCTCTCTAACTATATATAAAATTTGTAGCATAGTCCCACTAAGAGGAATTATATCTGTGAGCTAAACTCACGATCTTTTGATTGTATTTCTAGTGGTAAATAGCCTACCATTAAAAAATGCAAATAAATCTTGTTTCATGAGTTAATCTCCTTATTTAATATTATTAATATGTTGAAATATTAGTATGCATGTGTGGGTGGCCAGATATCAATAAATGGAAACTAAAATGAGGTAATTATATTCCTGTTAACATCATTAGGAATCAAGTTTTTAAGTGTAAAATAGATTTTGCAATCTTGACTTTACTTTTTTTTCTAAAAATGTATATATATATTTCCAACTTTGTTCACTGAAAAGGCCTAGAAACAATGGCAATCCGGAAATATATGTGCAACCAAAACACTCAGAAAAATAGTCTTTAAATAGAAATTCAGCAAAACTCTTAGCGGTTATCTATGCAAACATTTGAGACACTGAAATACTATATTCCCAAATATTGGCCCCCATTCCCTCTCTCTCTCTCTCTTCCCCCCCCCCCCGCCTGCTTCTCCTTCTGGAAGGAGATGATGAAATTTATCGGGATTACATTTATGAAATCTCACACTTTTTATCTTTTCATCTTGTCACTTGGCTAAGTTAAATGCATCACTTAAGTTTTGGGGCAGGTAATTTGATGCAGATTATCTGAGCTGTGTATCCACAAAGTGGGCCAATTTGTAGTTATAAAGTTCAAATATTTGATTTTTTTTCGTTATGCTGTGATTAGCAACAAGGTAACTTTTAATGAGATCCTGAAATAGAAGATGGAGTGCATTTATTTCTGGGTCACTGATAAATGGTAGGTAATACTTTCTGTTCTGTAGTTGTTGGGAGTGTCTTATATTAGAATCTGCAATATGTAACATGTACTGAGCATTATTTTTTCTCCTGCAAGTTACTCAGGTTTGTAACACAAATGTCAAACTCACTGTCTTTACAAGATATACTCAAGAGCCATTTTAGTGTTCAGTTTACTGTTCTGTATTCTTTCTGTATGTTGGTCTGATAAGTTTGGACCACATTGTCCATAGTCAGATATTTTTAAGATTTCTTTTTTGCAGTATTTACACCAAAGTTTTAAGGTATCTTTAGTGGAGTTGTCACTTAAATACTAGACTTTAAACACTATTACTGGAATAGAACTATAGACGGAACTGTGTGTACAAAATGTGCTCAAAGTACTCTGAGTTTTTAGCATTAATCACTCTAATTTTTCTGTTTGGGTTGTTCTTGCCAGTTCTTTTCCATGCCATACTTATATATGTTTTCTAAAAAATAACAAACTAAATATTTTTATTCATTGAGAAACAAATATTTATGTGATTTATTCAGCAAATATGTATCAACTAGTATGAATTAGAAATAATTATACGATCAAGGGTCCAGTGTTCCACAGCTGTGGCATAGGTCACAGCTGCAGCTTGGATTCAATCCCAGACCCAGGAACTGCCATATGTCACAGGTGCAGCCATAAAAAATAAATAAATAGGAAAGATATATGGAAATTCAGAAGTAATAAGTACTAAGGAGGAAAACAAGGATGGAAAAGGGGAAATAGAAACTGTCAGAATGTTGAACTTCTCAGTAACTGAAACCAAATGAGTGAGAAAGAAAATGGGAAAAACATAGGATAATAGGGAACAGAACATGTATTTTAACATATAAGGATATTTTGCATTTATAAAGAGCAAAGTATATTGAATAAAGAGGTAACATTATTTAAATCACATTTAGCAGAGACTCTCTGAAGCCTGTATTAAGAATAGACTGTAGAGGGCAAAGATAAATGCAGATATATATCTATATATCTATATGTATGTATATATATATATATATATGCACATATATGTATATATATAGATCTATATATAAACATTATTTAGATCACATTTAGCAGAAACTCTCTGAAGGCTATATTAAGAATGGACTGTAGAGGGCAAAGATATGAGATATATTTATGCAGATATACATCCATATTTATGCAGATATCTATATCTATCCATATATATGTGTATATGTATATCTATATCTATGCAGATACATATATATATACAGAAAGATAGATAGATAGCTGTTAGGAGGTTTATACTGTGATCTCAGAGAGATTTGGTGGTGGCTTGTATCAGAGTTGTAGCTACTGAAGTGAAGAGAAGTGGTTGAGTAAGGAGATATTTGTGTAAAAGCCAAACAAAAGGGATATGTTTAGAATTAGGATTTCTTGAATTTCATGTACCAGATTGGCTCCATAATTTGCCAATAATTTGTAATCTGTATGTCTAAAAAGCATGAATGCAATCTCTCCACCAACAGATAAAGCTACCTAATTCAGGCCTTTTTTTCCTAATTAGTGGCTGTCCATTTTCTTTCATTACCCTGGCTTGTACCTTTATGTTTTTCCTTGTTCTCACATTGAAGTAGATAAGTTCTGCTGACTTTACTTTCTGAAATGTTTCTGATAGCAGTTTCTTATTTTACATACCCAAACTCTAATCAAATTTTTGGATTTATAAAAATTTTCTAATCTCCATCTTTAACCACTGAAATAATTTCTTTTCTACATCCACATATCGAACTGTAAAAACTCTGATTATTTAGTTCATTTCTTTAATGGATCACCAGACCGAATTCTACTCTTTTTTAAGATATGTAAGGCCTGAACATTTTAGGCTAATAAAATTAATGCTTCTTGGGGTAGGTAAAAATCACAAACTGTGGGGAATAGGGCAAAGATGAGACCAACACATACCCAGTCTTTACATTTATATACTATATTTATATCCATATCTACATCAATTGGGATATGCGGGCAAGTTTTCCACCACTGACTCATGGCACAAATTAAATCTTATTTGATGTCTACATATAATTCTTTAGCCTTACTGGTTCCTGAAGCTAGATTTTCTGGAAAAAATTCATTTCAAGCATCTGGTAATACAACTCATCCTTTAAATCGTAGCTAAAATTCAATTTACCAACTAAAGATTCCTTTTCTAATCTCTCACAGTTTTGTTGGTGATTACTGGGCTTATACTATAATGTCTTTGTTGTGATTTACTTAGTTTACTGGGTTATGTCTCCAACACTGAAAATGTTCTTGTACCAAAAAATCAGTCAAAAATTGAGTCTATGCTTCTGTTTGTCTTTCTTTTTTGAAATAAAATTCATTGAAAACTTACTCGTATGCAGATATTTATACCAAAGTCTCATAAAAATAGCGGAATAGTTTTCTCCAGTCTCAAATTTTCAAAAGATAAAGTGCTATGGAGTCTTTAGGTATTAAATATATATATGTAAGATTTTAATATGTCTATCAAAGCTGACTTCTATGTCTTGTTTATTGTCTCAGACTTATAGTCTGTGGGTTGAAGACATTAATTTCACTCTGATCATTTAATGGGGAACCAAAAAAAAAGTGGTAGCACCTTAAGTTATCTATCTTGCTTGCCTTTGCTGCTAATATATCCAAAAATATATAAATTTATAAAGTTTTTCTTTTTTTCTAAATCCTGTCATATTAGACCCACAAATTTTATTTTATGTTTTTGTCTTTTTGCCTTTATGTAGAGCCGCACCCGCGGCATATGGAGGTTCCCAGGCTAGGAACCACCATATGCTGTAGCTGCCGGCCTTCGCCACAGCCACAGCAACGTGGGATCCGAGCCGCGTCTGCAACCTACACCACAACTCACGGCAGCGCCCGAACCTTAACCCACTGAGCAAGGCCAGGGATCGAACCCGCAACCTCCTTGTTCTTAGTCAGATTCGTTAACCACTGAGCCGCGAAGGGAACTCCCTAGACCCACAAATTTAAATGTGACCAATTTACTATTCCAAGATTTGTGTTTCATTATGCCAAATTTATTCTCCAAAACTATCAACTGCTGAATCCTAAGTACAAGACCATTATCCTGAGATTGCTCTGAGATTATTTACATTTTGAAAACCCATTAAATGTATGTAAAATACTGGCTTTTTCTTTTATAATTACATATGTTTTATACATCAGCACTTTGTTAATGAATATTTAGTGCTGTAGGATAGCCATTTAGGGCTGAAATGAATTTATTTGTAAAGAAATGAAATGTCATTTTTTCCCAGGCTTTTCTCTTTCCCTCCTTTTAACTACTACCTTTTATTTAAATAATAAAAATATACTTCCTATGTATATGTTGCTAGGGTTGCCACACAAAATACCACAGACTAGATAGCTTAAACAGTAAAATTTATTTTCCCACAGTTGTGGAGGTTAGAAGTCCAAGATCAAGATGTCAGCAGTTTGATATCTTCCGAGTCCCCTCTCTTTGGCTTGCTATGTCCTCACATGATCTTTCGTCTGCATGTGTGTGTGTGTGTGTGTGTGTGTACATGCACGCATGCAAGCATTTCCAATGTCTCTTTGTGTGTCCAACTTTCCTATTCTTATAAGAACATTAGTCTGATTTGATTAAAGCCTCCTTGGCCTCATTTTAACTTATGTTTCATCTCCAAATCTAGAATGATTTGGTTAGGATTTCAAAATATGAATTAGAGGGGTCACAGTTTAGCTCTTAACACCTCTCTTGTGAATTATTTTGATTTCTTGCCCTTTGTTCAGGAGTAAGTTATCATTTATAAACCCACACTCAACTAGGGTCTTAAGCAATTAAAATTTCTTACTAAAGCTTAACATACTTGGTATCTTTCCGTTATGCAGTGGCATGAAACAAATATGCATTTATAAATGTAAACTTAGGCATATTGTACGCAGTGAAATAAAGGAAAAGCTAAAATTATCCAGAAAAATAAAGTAATTGAGAATGATAAAAAGGATGCAGCTTAAAAGTTCCTGATTCTCTTATTCGGGCTGTATATTTTTGATATTTTTATCTCACAAAATAGTGTACTCTTGTATACTAATAGGCAAGTTTTATTGTTTGTTTGTTAAGAGTAAAACAAGCCCTAATCTTTTCAACCTTTTAAACCTGTTCAGGGCAATTAAGCCCTAGAATCCAGAAACTAGGCCAGAATGTAGAGTGCTCAATTTGCATATTCACATTCCCAATGATGTATATAGTATTATGCAAATAAGCTTTATTTTCTCATGACTCAGAACTTCATGGTAGGAAATTGCCTACTTGTCCTTGCAGAAAAAGAGACACCAACAACAATCCTTCCTCCTAAATGATGAATCTGATGAATTTTGTTTTTCTGCAAACTGTTTCTCAGCTCTTCATATTAAACAGTAACAGAAGAAAGAAAAGTATAACGTTATAAATATTTGTTGTATTATACATGTACATTTGTTAGTGCATATATGCATGTACACATATGTATGTACGTATGTCTGTACGTGTGTCTTTGTGTATACATTTCCTAGGTAGGTCAAAATATAACTAATTCAGAATCCCAGAATACTGGATAGTCCCCAGTTGCTAGGAGGGCACATCGTTGGCCTGGGATTAGATATTGAATAAGATTCAACTACTTTTATTTTTTTAATTTAATTTTATTGGACTGTAGTTTATTTACAATATTGTATTAGTTTCAGATGTACAGCAAAGTAAATCAGTCATGCATATAAATATATCTACTCTTTTCCTTCAGAAGTTATTACAAACTGGTGAGTAGATTTTCCTTCGCTATACAGTAGGTTCTCATTAATCATCTGTTTTTTACAGTAGTGTGTACATGTTATTCCCACCTTCTCAATTTTTCCCTCCCCCCAATTCTCTCTCCTGCCAGTGGTTCCACCTTTGGTAATCATAAGATTGGTCTTGAAATGGGTAAGCTTGTTTCTGTTTTATAAATAAGGTATTTGTATCATTTTTATTAGATTCCACATATAAGTGATATCATATGATATTTGTTTTTCTCTGACTTCTTTCACTCAGTATGATAATCTCTAGACCCATCCATATTACTGCAAATGACATTATTTCATACTTTTTTATTGCTGAATGATATTCTATTGTGTATATGTACAACATCTTCTTTATCCATTCCTCTGTTGATGGACATTGAGGTTGCTTCCATGTCTTGGCTGTTGAAAGTAGTGCTGCAATGAACATTGGGAAACATGTATTTTTTTCTTTGTGTGTGTTTGTGTGAATATACTAAATCCTTGGTATTTATACTTTCTTAATTTTTAAATAAGTCAGTGAATTTTATTATATTTATATTTCTACAACCACCTAATTTTAGAACATTTCTATCCCAAACTCCCAGTCCACCTCACCCTCTCCCCCCCAACCTGTTCCCTTTGGTAACTGTAGTTTTTCAAAGTCTGTGAGTCTGCTTCTGTTCTGCACATAAGCTCATTTGTATCCTTTATTAAGATTCCACATATAAGTGATACCATATGATGTTTGTCTCTCACTGTCTAACTTCACTTGGTAATTTCTGGGTCCATCCATGTTGCTGCAAAACCTTTATTTCATTCTTTTTAATGACTGAGTAATATTCCACTGCATATGTGTACATCTTTATCCAGTCCTCTGCCAATGGATATTTAGGTTGCTTCCATATCTTAGATATTGTGTATAGTGATAAAATGAACATTGGGGTACATGTATCTTCTTGAATTTTTTCCTGGATATATGCTCAGGAGTGAGATTGTTAAACCATGTGATAGTTCTACACTTAGTTTTCTGAGGAATCTATATACTGTCCTCCATAGTGGTTGTACCAATTTACATTCCCACTAACTGTGTAGGAGGGTTTCTTTTCTCCACTAGCTTTTATTGGTTGTAGACTTTTTGATGATGGCCATTCAGACTGGTGTGAAATGGTACCTCATTGTAGTTTTGACTTGCATTTCTCTAATAATTTGTGATGTTGAGCATCTTTTCATGTATCTTTTGGCCATCTGTATGTCTTCTTTGGAGAAATGTCTGTTTAGATTTCTGCCCATTTTTTATTGGGTTTTTTGGCTTTTTTGATATAAATTGACATAAGATGCTTGTATATTTTGGAGATTAATCCCTTGTTGGTTACTTCATTTGCAAAGATTTTCACCCATTCTATGGGTTGTCTTTGTTTTGTTTATGGTTTTAAGATTAATTAGGTCCCATTGGTTTGTTTTTGTTTTTATTTTCATTACTCTAAAAGATGAATCTGAGAAGATATTGTTGCAGTTTATGTCAGAGAGTGTTCTGCTTATGTTTTCCTGTAGGAGTTTTATAGTATGTGGCCTTATGTTTAGGTCTTTAATCCATTTTGAGTTTATTTTTTTAGTGTATTGTGTTAAAGAATGTTAATTTCATTCGTTTACATGTAGCTGTCCAGTTTTCCCAGCACCACTTATTGAAGACACTTTCTTTCCTCAACTTTATGTTCTTGCCTTCTTTGTCATAGATATAAGTGGACCATAGATGCTTGAGTTTATTTATGAGCTTTCTGTCTTGTTCCAGTGATCTGTACTTCTGTTTTTGTGCCAGGACTATACTGGCTTATTACTGTAGCTTTTCAATATTTCCTGAAATCAGGAAACCTGATTCCTCTAGTTTTTTTTTTTTTTTTTTTTTTTTTTTTTTTTTTTTTTTTTTTTTTTTTTTTTTTTTTTTTTTTTTTTTTTTTTTTTTTTTTTTTTTTTTTTTTTTTTTTTTTTTTTTTTTTTTTTTTTTTTTTTTTTTTTTTTTTTTTTTTTTTTTTTTTTTTTTTGCTTTTTAGGACTGCTCTTGTGGCATATGTAATTTCCCAGACTAGGGATCAGGGATCAAATCAGAGATGTAGTTGCTAGCCTACACCACAGCCACAGCAACACAGGATCCAGGCCACATCTTTGACCTGCACCACAGCTCACAGAAACACTGGATCCTTTAACCCACCAAGCCAGGCCAGGGATCATACCCATCTTCATGGATACTAGTCAGGTTCATTACTGGTGGGTGACCACAGGAAGTCCGGTTCCTCCAGTTCCATTTTTCTTTTTTAATATTACTTTGGCTCTTCAGGGTCTTCTGTGATTCCATACAAATTTTAAAATATATTTTTCTAGTTCTGTGAAGACTACCATTGGTAATTTGATAGGGATTGCATTGAATTTGTAGATTGCCTCAGGTAGTATAGTAATTTTGACAATATTGGTTCTTACAATCCAAGAGCATGGTATATTTTTCCATCTGTTTTTGTCATCTTTGATTTCTTCCATCAGCATCTTATAGTTTTCAGAGTACAGGTCTTTTGTCTCTTTAGTTAGGTTCATTCCTAGGTATGTTATTCTTTTTGATGCACTGGTAAATGGGACAAATAACAACACAATTTTACCAATTTATTAATGAGCTCTAAGAGTTTTATGGTACCATCTTTAGGATTTTCTGTGTGTAGTATCATGTCATGTCCAAACAATGATAGTTTTACTTCTTCTTTTCCAATTTGGATTCCTTTTATTTCTTTTTCTTCTCTGATTGCCAAAACTATGTTGAATAATAGTGGTGAAACTAGACATCCTTGTTCCTGATCTTAGGAGAAATTCTTTCATATTTTTACAATTGATAATGATGTTAGCTGTAGGTTTTTCATATATGACCTTTTAATGTTGAGGTATGTTCTCTCTCTGCTGACTTTCAGAGTTTTTATCATTAAGTGGGTGTTGAGTTTTGTCAAAAGATTTTTCTGCATTTATTGAGATGATCATATGGTTTTTATTTTTCAGTTGTTGGTGTGGTTTATCACATTGATTTATTTGGAGATTTTGAAGAACCTTTCATCTCTGGCATAAATCCACTTGATCAACGTGTGTGATCCTTTTAATGTATTGTTGGATTTGATTTGCTAATATTTTGTTGAGCATTTTTCCATCTATGTTCACTAGTGATACTGACCTGTAATTTTTTTTTTTTCTTTGTGGTATCTTTGTCTGGTTTAGGTATCAGAGCGATAGTGGCCTCATGAAATGAACTTGGCAGTGTTCCTTCTTCTGTAAGTTTTTGGAAGAATAGGATGTGTTAACTCTTCTCTAAATATTTGATTAACTCTTCTCTAAATATTTGATAGAATTCACCTGTGAAGCCATCTGGTCCTGGAATTTGGTTTGTTGGAAGCCTTTTAATCACAGTTTCAATTTCAGTACTTGTGATTTGTCTGTTCATATTTGTTATTTCTTCCTGGTTCAGTCTTGGAAGGTTGTACCTTTGTAAGAATTTATCCATTTTTTTTATGTTGTCCATTTTATCAGATAATGTTTCTTGTAGTAGTTTGTTATGATTCTTTGTATTTCTGTGATGTCTGTTGTAACTTCTTTTTCATTTATTTTGAGCTCTCTCTCTTTTATTCTTGATGAGTCTATCATTTTGTTGATGTTTCCAAAGAATCAACTTTTGGTTTCATTGATCTTCTCTATTGTTTTCTTTGTCTCTATTTATTTCTGTCCTGATATTTATGATTCCTTTCCTTCTACTAACTTTGGGCTTTGTCTCTTCTTTCTTTTCTAGTTCTTTAGTTGTAAGGTATGGTTGTTTGTGATTTTTCTTATTTCCTGAGATAAGATTGTATTGCTATAAATTTCCCTCTCAGGACTGCTTTTGCTGTGTCCCACAGATTTTTGGATCTTTGTGTTCTTGTTGTTATTTGTCTCTAAGAATTTTTTGATTTCTTCAGTTATCCATTGGTTGTTTAGTAACCTATTGTTTAGGTTCCAGGAGTTTGAGTTTTTCGCTGCCTTTTTTTTTTTTTTTTTTTTTTTTTTTTTTTTTTTCCTTCTGGTTGATTTTTAGTCTTATAGCATTGTGGTCAGAAAAAAAATACTTGATATAATTTCAATTTTTTTTTTAAATTTAAAGAGGCTTGGTCTGTGGCCCAAAATGTGATCTATCCTGGAGAATATTCCATGTGCTCTTAAGAAGAATCTATATTTTGTTGCTTTGGGATGGAATGTTCTATAAATATCTATTAAGTCTATCTGGTCTAAGGTGTTATTTAAGGCCTGAGTTTTCCTTGTTGATTTTCTATCCATCGATGTAAGTGGGGTGTTAAAGTCACCAACTATTGCATTGCTGCGAATTTCTCCCTTTATTGCTGTTGGCAGTTGCCATATATATTGTGGTTCTCCCATTTTGGGTGCATATATGTTTATACTTGTTATATCTTTTGAATTGATCCTTTGATCATTATGTAGTGTGCTTCTTTGTCTCTTATGACTTTCCTTATTTTAAAGTCTATTTTGTTTGATATGAGTATTGCTATTGCAGCTTTATTTTGATTTCCATTTGCATGTAATAACTTCTTCTGTCCCCTCACTTTCAGTGTTTATGTGTCCTTGGTCTAAAGTGGTGTCTTGTAAACAGCATATATATGGGTCTTGTTTTTGTATCCATTCAGCCTGTCTTTGTCTTTTGGTTGGACTATATAATACATTTATATTCAATGTAATTATGGATATGTACATACATACTTTTCTTACTTGTTTTGGATTTGTTATTTTAGGTCTTTTTTTTTTCTTCCATTCCTCTTTCGTTCTCTGCTCTTATGTTTTGCTGACTATCTTTAGTGTTGTATTTGGTTTGCTTTTTCTTTTTTATCTGTGTGTCTATTGTGGGTTTTTTGATGTGTGGTTCCAATTAGATTTTGATACAGAAGCCTGTTTACATACAGAATTATTTTGTTTGCTGTTCTCTTAATTTCAAATGTATTCTCAGTGTTCTGAATCTTGCTTGTTTTGTTATCATATTTGTCAATGGGTAATTTCCCATTTTTATTTTGTGTTTGCCTTTACCAGTGAGCTTTCCCATTCATAATTTTCTTGTTTCTAATTGTGGCCTTTTGTTTTCCACTTACAGGAGTTCCTTTAGCAGTTGTTGTAAAACTGGTGTGGTGGTGCTGAATTAGCTTTTGCTAGTATGAAAAGATTTTTGATTTTTTGGTCGAGTCTGAATGACAGCCTCACTGGGTAGGGTATTCTTGGTTCTAGGTTCCTCCTCTTCATCACTTTAAATATATCCTACCACTCTCTTCTGGCTTGCATCCCTGTGGGGGCTCTCTTGTATGTTATTTCTTGCTTCTCTCTTGTTGCATTTAATACTTTTTATTTGTATTTAATTTTTGTCATTTTGATTAGTATGTGTCTCAGTGTGTTTCTCCTTGGGTCTTTCCTGTGTGGGATTCTTTCTGCTTCCTCATATTAGGGACATTTAGAGCTATAATCTCTTTAAATATTTTCTGTGGCCCTTTCTCTCTCTTTTCCTTCTGGGACTCCCATGATGCAAATGTCAAGTTCATTTAATGCTGTCCCAGAGGTCTCTTAGACTATCCTCAATTCTTTTATTTATTTATTTGCCACATCCTGGGCATGTGCAAGTTCAGATGTTCTGGGCCAGGAACTGAACCTGCACCAGAGCAGCAGTCTGAGTCACAGCAGTGTCTATTCTGGGCTCTTAACCTGCTGAGCCACCATTCTCTTTTCTCTATTCTTTTCTCTGGCAGTGATTTCAACCACTTTGTCTTTCACCTCACTTATCCATTCTTCTGCCTCAGATATCTTGCTATTGATTCCTTCTAGTGTATCTTTTCATTTCAGGTGTTGTGTTATTCAACTTTGTTTACTTGTTCTTTAAATCTTCTAGCTCTTTGTTAAACATTCCTTATAGCTTCCCAGTCTTTGTCTCCATTCTTTTTCCAAGATCTTGGATCATTCTTACAATCATTACTCTGCATTTTTTTTCAGGTTGTTTCCCTATCTCCTCTTCATTTAGGTGTTTTTTTTTTTTTTTTTTTTTGGTGGGTTTTTATCTTGTTCCTTCATGTGAAGCATATTTTTCTGTTGTCCCATTTTGTTTGACTTTCTGTGTTTGTGGTCTCCTTTCCACAGGTATTAGGATTATAATTCTTCTTGATTTTGATAACTGTCCCTTGGTGGGTGAAGCTGATCCAGGGACTTGTATAGGCTTCCTGGTAGGAGAGGCTGGTGCGTGTCCACTGGTGGGTGGATCTGAGTCTTATCTCTCTGAATTGTCAAGGCCATGTCAAAGGGTGAGTTTAGAGTTGATTGTGAGTTAAGAAAGGCTTTAGGATATCTATCTCGGTGTAATATTTTTTGATGCAAGGGCTGTTTTGATTATGGGTGCCTATGACCTCTTAACTCAGTGTATGCTAGCCAATATTTGCTTGATAGGAGGTCTGACTTATGAGGTGCCCAGAGCCTATACTAGATATTGCATTGGGCCTCTTCTTTTCTCTGTGGTTTTCACTGCCCTATCAGGATAGAGTCTTCTCTCTAGTTGTTTGGGTAGGAGCCACCAGATCTCTTTTTGAGTTGTGTTTATGCTCTGTAGTGTGAAGTAGGCAGGATTAGAGTACTCCCACTAGGAGAGGATCCCCTGAGTATTCCTCCACTAGAGCTGTTCACCTCTGAGTGTGCCTTGTTGTGTCACTTTTCACCTATTGTATGAGTTCACCGTGCCATCAATTCCCCTGATGTCTCTCAAGCATTGTTTTCATCAGGCCATTAGCACATGTCTGGTGAGGTCAGGTCCCAGGACCATAGTAATCATGCCCCTCTGCCTCCTGTGGGAGCTATGGTAACAGCTTGGACTCTGACCTTGTCCAGTCCTCACTTGTATTTACCCACAGAGCCCACAGATGTTAACGCCACACTAGTTTCAGCTTCAGGAGCACTCGTTGCCAGTTAAGATGTTTTGCAGGTGGCTGGATTTGCAAAGTCAGCAGTGGAGGTATAAATCTGTGGTTCCCACAGCTGGGAGGAGAGATTTCAGCTCTTCGTACTTAGTTCCAGGGCCTCTAGGGCTCAGCTGTAGTTATTTCCCCCACGTCTGAGTATAGGCAGCCTATCAGGGTCTGCTCCCAAGAGTAGGAGCACAGGAGGCTATACAGAAGGGAAGTGGGTGGGGCAGTAAGCAGGCACACAGACTCACTCTGTACTCTCAGTATATCAGTGGGTGGGTCTGGGGCCCACTCACAGATTTCACAGGTTATCTGGTGTTCTCTGCTCTCCCAGAATATTGATGTAGGATCTGATGTCTGCTCTCAGGTTCCACAGGCTATTTGCACCTCACTGCACTCCAGGGGCAGCTGGAGTAGATTCTAGACCCTATTCGCAGGTTTCGTGGAGTATCTATGACTCCCTGAGTTTCCTGGGCAGCTGGAGAAGATTCTGGATCTTGTTTGCAAATTTCATAGGGTATCTGCCACTCTCTGTACTCCCGGGCCATTTAGAGCAGATTCTGGGGCCTGTTGGTAAATTTCATGTGGTATCTGAACCGCACTGCACTCTTGGTGCAGGTAGAGTGGAGTCAGGTTTGCCAAGAAGACTAGTGTCAATGAGCTCCCGGTACCATGGAGGTAGGGCTTGGTAACCACTGGCAATTTTTGCTGGGGTATCTGAGGTTTAGGTACTTCGGGGGTCTCAGGGATAGGGCTTGGCACCTATTTGTTGCTCACCTCCTAGGAGCATCTGAATACCACAGTGGTGCCAGAGGCTTGTGCCCACCCTGTATTCTAGTAGGTGGATTCCTGTTGCCTGAGAGCGTTCACAAAGGAGGAGACTCTAATAATAGCTCTGCCACTCTCCTTGAATGCCCTCCCAGAATGGGATCTTGCCTTTCTAAGCAAACACAGATGTTCAGTAACTTTATTTATGAAGTATTTTGCTAAGTACTATGCCCTATCCTAAATAGTATTTATGAATTTCTTTCATTTGTTCATATAGTGTTAAAGGTTACATTTGGCATAAAGCTTCTAAAATTTATATGGATAGTTTAAGAATAAATAACTGCAAACGTAGTCAACAAGGAGAAGAATATGACTCCTAATTGTGTTGTTTAATAACGCTGTAGAAATTAAGACACTGTGGCATTGCCACGTAAGAATCACGTGTACTTTAGTGGGAGGCAGTATAATATGGTATTCGAAGGTACACAAGTGAAAAATGAGTGTTCTTGAGAAAATTAAAAATTATTTGACATTTTAGTTATTCACTTTTCGCCCTCTATAACATATGAATTATAGTATGTTGCAGACTGAATGCTCGCATCCCCTCCCAGTTCTTAATGTTGAAGCCCTAAACCCCATGCCCCCATACTTGCAATGGGATGGTATTTGTAAGGTGGGCCTTTGAGAGGTACTTAGGTCATGGGGGTGGAGCCCCCACAAATGAGATTAGTAAAGAAACAGAAGAGAGATGATTTCTCTCTGTCGTGTGAGGACACAGCAAGAAGGTGACTATCTATTAACCAGAAAGCCAACTCTCACCAGATACAAAATCTGCTGGCACCTGGATGCCATCTCCTTCATTCTATAGATGTTACCATCACCTGAATTTAGTGGCATTTTTATGCCTGCTTTGATAACTTCTCTGTAAATGAATTTTGCTACATGTTTGGAAAGTTTAAAATTTTTACATATATTCCATTATACTGTTAATGTCAGTGTTTCCTCAACTTTGTGGTTTGAAAACTGCTTTATACTTGATATTTTTCTCATGTATTAATTTGAAATACTTCAGTATGTCATTTTCAGACTGTGTATGTACAATTTCTCCATTCTTCTTCAGTTGCACATCTCATGTAATTTACTTACTTTTGGGAGCATTGGAAATCAACTAATTTGAAAAATGGGTACCTAAAGGAGTATATACCCATTGTTAAGCAGAGATTAGAATTCTGCAGTGGAAAATTATGAGAATAAGAACATAATTTTTCCTTACCACTGGCCAAAAGTAAAAGGAGGGGCCGGGGAAGGAAAGAAGAAACAAAAGGAAGGGAAGGAGAGAAATGGGAAGGGGAAAGGGAAATAGGAAAGAAAATGAATGGAAAGGAAAGGTAAAGAAACAAAAAAAATAAAAACATTCTCATACAGATCTGTTTATGATATAAACTGTATTATAGTTTATTATATATATATATAATTTATGATGTAAACTATAAACTAGTAGAAACAATTTACCACAGACAAGAGAATATGTAAATCTGTACCTTCATATTATAGAATATTATAAAGTATGAAAAACGAGTCAGAGGTTGCTCTAGTTATATGAATCAAAGTTAGTATCCATTACTAATAATTTTACAAACTATAATTAGGTTTTAGTCAAAGAAGTGAGGTGACATGTATACCAACCCACTGAATGGACATAATTGTGCTGTAGTCAATTTAACTATATACTTAATTACTGAAAATATCTCATGTAACAAAATAACTTTATACAAGATTAGTAAATGATTCTATGAAAATTGTAGTTTCTTTTTTCTAAAAAAAAAATTATGGTTAAATTAAGATCCTTGGGAAAATGTTAGGATATTGATTAATATGGTTTCTCGGGATTATTGTTCAAAAAGAGCTAGTTAGAAAAAATCTTCTATATAATGCCATCTATAGAAATATTAAATGTTTTAGAATAGTAGAACAAGGTATTTGTTTTATGTGATAGGCAGCATAAGGTGAAATATAAAAGAGTCTCGCAGATTTCTAGTGTGTGCATATATTATGATCTCACAGCATGTTACAAACAAAAAAATGAAAATATAAGAAAATTTAGTATTTTATATACATTATACAAATAAGTTTACTATATCAAATTTAATATTCACAATAGATTGATGTTGCTGAAAACTTAAATAATCCTTTGTGTTAATCATTTAATAAGTGTCTATGGCACAATCTGTTACTTTTGTCATGTTAACATATCCTTATTGAATGCTAAGTAGATATTGTGTAGCTATCTTCTGATTTGAAAAATTATTTTAAAAGATGAGCCAGTCCTTGTAAATTTTAAAGTCTAATGAGAAAGTTATGCATATAACATAATGTTTTCATAAACTACGTTTATACAAAGTTGCCAAAAATATATACTGGTAGGTGAGAACTCAGAAGAGGGCAGGAGCCCAACAGGTAGTTTTAGTGAGGTTTTTTGGAAGAACTGAAGAGCTGCCTTATTAAATAGCACAAATCAAAAACATGAAAGTTTGCTTTTGGGAAATTTGATTAAATCTGGTAATTTTGCAAATGATTTCGTCATGGTGGAGAAATTTAAACGTTTCAATAACTAAGCATTATTACAAGAAAGAGATGATAATTTGAGGGAGTGAAGATGTGAGTCAGTGGGCAGCAGCGTGTAGCCCATTTTATCTCAAAGGAGAAACTAAATTGACCTTTGAATGGCAAAAGGTTAAGTGAATACATTAAAGGCATTACTAATAAAGTTCCAACAGTAAGAGAAATGCTCACTTGTTGTAGAGGTAATGATTTCTGATGAACCACATAGCTCTCTGTTAGAATAAGCAATTTTAATTATAACAATAAAGTGGAGCATTTTGGATTTCTGGCCAGAAACCGGAAAGATAATCACAACTAAAACAATTTTTGTAGCCTAAAATAAGAGAAGTTTTAGCCTACATTTGTTACTATATGTTAAGAAGACCATTTGCTTACTCTAAGTTCCCAAATTCTTTCAACCTTTTATTTCCATGAATGTTAAATCAGGGATAGGACTATCTACCTTCCAGGGTACAAAAATTCCACAAATTTCTGTTAAATGAGAGAAAGTTAGAGTGGGATAACTAAATGAAAATATCTCACAGTTTGAAATACATACAGACATATTTGTCTATATACACACAAATAGGAAGAATTTTTCCGCTTGGAATGTTGGAGAAACCCATGACAATCCTCAGACTTCTTTTTCATGTATACTCCATCCCATGTAGATCTTTTCCATTACAATTGCTTTAATTATTGTATATATGCTCAAAATGACAACCCAGATTTTTGGCTAAACTTAAAACTGATGTATACAACTATCTACTCACATTCTGCATTGAATATCTAATAGATATCTGAAAACTAAAACTGTGCTTTTGCTCTGAAACCTCTTAACTATCTGTGTGGTTTCCATGTTTGAAAAAGTGTCACAATTCACCCAATTGCTCAGGTCAGATGTTAGAATTATCCTTGACTCCTTCTTTTATTTTACTCCTCACATCTTCTTCATCATAAATTCTTATAGATTTGAGCCAAAAATTATACCTTGAGCCTTTACTTCTTTACTTCTAGGTCTACCACCATGGACCAAATCACTGTCATTTCACATGTGTATTAATTTAGTGGGGATCTCACAAGAATTCTGCTACCATGCTTGCTCTCCATAACCTGTCTCCACAGGCAGAGCAGATCATACATTGAACAGCATTATGCCACTCTCTTAAAGGAAAAAAGTGGAATCACATCTTGCATAAAGGACACAAAAAGCTGATGACCTTAGTGTGGCTTTTAAGGTTCTACCTTATATGCCTCCTACTATCTCTCATCTTCCTTGTTCCTTGTTTGTTCCTCCTCAAATAAAGATAATTATGTTCCATGGCATTTTCATGGGATGTTCTCCAATCTTAGAACTATTTCCTTAGATATGATATGACTTTTTTTTCTCTTACTCTTATGTCTCATGTCATAGTTGTCTTCTCTAACAACTTTAAAACAGAAAAAGCAGCTGTACTCAGTCTCAAAATTTACTCAGTACTGCTTTTCCTCCCAACGTTATTTGATACTTTAATTTTTAGAGCAGTTTTAGCTTTACAGTAGAATCAAGAGGAAGCTACAGAGATTCACCATAATCATAGATTACCTTTTATCTCCCAACAGAGTGGCGCAATGTTAATTTAAATATTTTATTTTATTTTATTTTTTTATTAACAATGAATTTTATTTCAGTTATAGGTGTACAAAAAGCTAAGTCAATACGACAGATTTTGTGTCCCAAACCCACAGTGCATCCCCCCACCCCCCAGATTGTCTTATTTGAAAAACCAAGGTTTTCCAAAATCTGTGAGTCATTGTCAGTTCTTCAAAGAAGTTCATTGTGTCTCTTTAGTTTCCACATGTAAGCGGTAGCATTGGGTGTTGCTGTCTAATTGTCTGACTGGTTCCACTTCGTATGATAATTTCTAGGTTCATCCATGTTGCTATAAATGTTATTCCGTTCCTTTTAATGGCTGAGTAATATTCCATTATGTGTATGTACCATATCTTCCCTATCCA
>PVHT020004943.1:7982841-8104792 GCA_004024745.2 Catagonus wagneri | reverse complement strand
CAAAGAAGTTCATTGTGTCTCTTTAGTTTCCACATGTAAGCGGTAGCATTGGGTGTTGCTGTCTAATTGTCTGACTGGTTCCACTTCGTATGATAATTTCTAGGTTCATCCATGTTGCTATAAATGTTATTCCGTTCCTTTTAATGGCTGAGTAATATTCCATTATGTGTATGTACCATATCTTCCCTATCCACTCCTCCGTCGATGGGCATTTAAGTTGTTTCCATGACCTGGCTTCTTCCCTCTCTAGCTGCTTTAGATGTAAATTTAGGTTGTTTACTTGAGCTTTTACTTGTTTCCTGAGGTTGGCTTGTATTGCTATATACTTTCCTCTTAGCGCTGCTGTTGCTGCATCCCAGAGGTTTTGGAGTGTTGTGTCTTTGTTGTCATTTTCTTCTAGGTATTTTTCAATTTCCTCTTTGATTTCTTCAGTGATCCATTGGTTGTTTTCTTGTTTTTGTATCCATTCAGCTAGTCTATGTCTTTTGGTTGGGGCATTCAGTCTATTAACATTTAAGGTAGTTACTGATATGTGTGTTCTTATTGCCATTGTATTAACTGTTTGGGGTTTTTGTTGCTTTTTTTTTTCCCCCCTGAAGTTTTGATATAGGAGTCTATATACAAATGAGATTTTTAAGTTGTTGGTTTCTTAATTGCACGTGCATCTCCAGTGACCTGCATTTGTGCTCTCTTCTCACGATTTCTGATTTTGGTAGCATAGTTGTGCATGGATGATTTAGTATCTTTATTGTATATATTCCTTTCCTGGTGAGCCTTGTCATTTGTGGTGTTTTTGTTTCTGGTCGTAGCCTTTTCTTTTCTGCCTAGAGAAGTTCGTTTAAGATTTGTTGTAAAGCTGGTTTAGTGTTGCAGAAATCTCTTAGCTTTTGCTTATCTGTAAAGGTTTTGATCTCGCCTTCAAATCTGAATGTGAGCCTTGCTGGGTAAAGCAATCTTAGTTGGAAGTTTTTCCCTTTCATCACATTAAGTATATCATGCCACTCCCTTCTGGCCTGTAGAGTTTCTGATGAGAAATCTGCTGATAACCTGATTGGGGTTCCCTTGTATGTCATTTGTTTCTTTCCCCTAGCTGCTTTCAAAATTTTCTCTTTGTCTTTAATTTTGGTCATTTTGATTAATATGTGTCTCGGGGTGTTCATCTTGGGTTTATTTTATATGGCACTCGTTGCACTTCCTGAATTTGACTGAGTGGTTCCTTTCCCATATTAGGGAAGTTTTCGGCTATTATCTCCTTGAATATTTTTTCTGTCCCCTTCTCTCTCTCTTCTCCCTCTGGCATCCCTGTAATACGGATATTGGTGCGTTTAACAGTATCCCAGAGTTCTCTGAGACTCAGCTCATTTCCTTTTAATCTTTTATCTCTTTTCTCTTCTGCATTAGTGATTTCCACTAATCTGTCCTCCACCTCGCTGATTCGTTCTTCTGCCTCCTGTATTCTACTGTTGGCTGCTTCTAATGAATTTTTTATTTCAGTGATTGTATTTTGCATCTCTTCTTGTTTAATTTTTAGAGCTTGTATTTCTCTGCTCAGTGTTTCCTGTAAATGATCAATCTTTGCCTCCAGTCTATTTCCAATGCCTTGCATCATCTTCAGCATCAACAGTCTAAAGTCTCTTTCTGAGAGGCTGATAATCTCCTCATCACTGAGCTGTTTTTCTGGGCTTTTCTCTTTCTCCCTTATCTGGGTTAGAGTTTTCTGTCTTTTCATTTTTATAGGTTTTTGGTGTGGTGACCTTTTCGCCAACAATAGAGTGGTAGCCTCTCTTAGTTCTGGCGTTTGCCTCCCCTGTGACTAAAGCTGGTATGGGCAGGGCTTGCTGTAGGCTTCCTGATGGAAGACACTGATGCCTGCCCACTGGTAGGTGGGGCTGATTCCTAGCCCGCTGATGGGTGGGGTTTTGTCTCTGGATGAGATTAGAGGCTGTCTGTGTGCCTGAGGGGTCTTTAGATTGCCTGTTTAGTGATGGGTGGGGCTGTGACCCCACCTGGATTATTGTTTGGCCTGGGGCTTCTCAGTGCTGATGGGAGGGACCAGATTTTCCCAAAAATGGCCCCCTCCAGAGAAATGCAGGCTGCTGAATGTTCCCGAGAGCTTCACCTCCAATGTCCTTCCCCCATAACAAGCCACAGTCACCCCTATTTTCCCAGGAGATCCTCCAAGAATTGTAGTCAGGTTCCACCCGGATTCCTATGGAGACTGCTTTGCCCTGGGACCCAGTGCACATGAAAGTCTGTGTGTGCCTTTCAAGGATGGGGTCTCTGTTTCCCCCAGTCCTGTGGAGCTCCTGCACACAAGCCCTGCTGGCCTTCAATGCCAGATGCTCCAGGGGCTCTTTCTCCCTGTGCCCAATCCCCAGGTGAGGGGATTTGACGTGGGGCTCAGAACTCCCAGTCCTGTAGCTAAGTCTCTGTGATGCAGTTACTTTCCAGTCTGTGGGGCTTCCCACCCGGGAGGTATGGGGTTGCTGCTATCGTGTAATCACCCCTCCTACCTCTTGATGTGGTCTCCTCTTTGTCTTCTGGAGCAGAATATCTTTTTTGGAAGTTTACAGTCCAGTTTGTTGAAGGCTGCTCGGCATTTGGTTGTAGTTTTGCTGTTTTTTGGAAGAGAAGTTGAGCTCCAGTCCTTCTATTCCGCCATCTTAATCCAATCTCCTAAAAATTTTAAATGATTTTTATTTTCTCCATCTTAGCTGGTTTACAGTGTTCTGTCAATTCTCTACTGAACAGGAAAGTGACCTAATCACACATACACATATAATTTCTTTTTCTCACATTATCCTCCATCATGATCCATCACAAGTGACAAGATATAATTCCCAGTGATCTCATTGCTTATCCATTCCAAAGGCAGTACTTTGCAACTACTAACCCCAGATTCTCAGTCCATCTCATTCCCTCCCTCTCCCCCTTGGCAACCACAAGTCTTTTCTCCATGTCCATGATTTTCTTTTCTGTGGAAAGGTTCATTTGTACAGTATATTAGATTCCAGATATGTGACATCATATGGTACTTGTCTCTCTGACTTATTTCACTTAGTATGAGAGTGTCTAGTTCCATCCGTGTTGCTGCAAATGCCATTATTTTGTTCTTTTTATGGCTGAGAAGTATTCCATGGTGTATATATACCACATCTTCTTAATCCAGTCATCTATTGATGGACATTTAGGTTGTTTCCATGTCCTGGCTATTGTGAATAGTGCTGCAGTGAACATAAGGGTGCTTGTGTCTTTTTGAAGGAAAGTTTTGTCTGGGTATATGCCAAAGAATGGGATCACTGGGTCGTATGGTTGTTCTATATTTACTTTTCTAAGGTACTTCCATACTGTTTTCCACAGTGGTTGTATGAATATACATTCCCCTCAACAGTGTAGGAGGGTTCCCATTTCTCCACACCCTCTGTGTTGAGTTGTATAGGTTGTTTGTATATTTTAGAGATTATGCTCTTGTCAGTTGCATCGTTTGAAACTGTTTTCTCTCATTCTGTAAATTGTCTTGTTTTTTTAATGGTTTCCTTTGCTGTGCAAAAGCTTGTCAGTTTGATTAGGTCCCACTGGCTTATTTTTGCTTTTATTTCTGTTGCCTTCGGAGACTGACCTAAGAAAACATCTGTAAGGTTGATATCAGAGAATGTTTTGCCTATGTTCTCTTTAGGAGTTTGATGGTGTCTTGTCTTATGTTTAAATCTTTAAGCCATTTTGAGTTTATTTTTATGTATGGTGTGAGGGACATTGTTAAAATTGATGAACCTATACTGACAGACATGTCCTAGTCACATAAAGTCCATAGTTTACGTTGGGGTTTACTTTTGGTATTGTACATTTTATGTATTTAGAAAAATATGTAATGACGGGTATCTACCATTATAGTATCGTAGAGAGTGTTTACATGGCCCATATCTAAAGTATAATCTTTCAGGTATCACAATTATAAGTCTAATGTGTTTACCACAACTCTGAAATTTACAGTTTTCTCTATACCTTCCTCCTATCCATATCCCTATCCACTCCAATCTCCACCATGCCCACGAAACTGGGGAGTGTTCTGTTCAGCCTCTGAACCCCTGGGAAACTTCTTTTCATTCACAGGGCAAAATATGTGATGCGAAAATATCTGCCCTTTCCTTATATCTGGGATCTTAGACATTGAGTCCCCTCACTGGAAACTCACCAGTGCCTTCAAGCTTTCTTAAGTATTTTTCCAGTTTTTAATCACTCTTCTTAATTGAATTATCTGTCTTCAGTAAACTAGTATTCCATAAACCAAAGCAGAAACCAAGAACTTTTGCCTTTAATCTGAGTAATGTTGGAACCTACTATCAGGTTGAAAGATAGTAGTAGTGTTACATACAGCTTTCATTTTAAGACTATTATTCTTATTACCTTTTTGGACATATATATAGAGAGTTTTTTTTTTTTTTTGAAAAGTCTGTTACTAATTCAAGTGAGAGATGATTGTGACTCAGTCCAATGTGGTAATACCAGAGGTTTTAAGACTGGTCAAATTCAGATATAATTTGAAGCTAGAGTCAATAGGATTTTCTGACAGAATAGATGCAGGATATGAGAAGAAGCAAAAGTCAAGTATGACATATTTACTTTTTACTAAGGTGGAGAAATTTGTGGAAGCAACAGCATAGGTGGTAAATATAAAAAATTAACTGTGGTATCTATTTATTTACATGCCTATTAAACATCCCAGGTGGTGGGTGTAGAGCCCAAAGGGAAGAGGTCAAAGGGATGAAATATGGACTTTCTAATATTATAGGTCATGTAAATAGATTGAAATCTGCAAACTAATGTAGTAGAAATGGTTACAAAAGAGCAATATCCTGAAATCAGAGAAAATGTCAATAACAGAAAGTAATAATGAATATTCTCAAATTAGGGTACCTATTGCTAAAGTTTATCATTTGGAACTGAGGCAATGTGAGGAATGTTCATTAATGACTTGAAGTTCAACATAGGTTCACAAATTATACTTACACTATAAAATAGAGAACTGGGACAAAAGGTGCTTTCCTTATAGCTTGTTAATAATTCTTGTAATTAATTTTTTTCACATTTTTCTCTTGAGAATAAAAAGTTATATCTGCAGGTATTTTCCTAAAAGCACGTATATTCAGCATAACAACTGGTTCTCCATAACTCAAATGTGAAAGTATGGAGTTCCCATCGTAGGTCAGCAGAAAGGAATCTGACTAGCATCCATTAGGATGCAGGTTCAATCCCTGGCCTTGCTCAGTGGGTTAAGGATCAGGCATTGCCATGAGCTGTGGTGTAGGTCACAGATGCGGCTCAGATCCCGTATTGCTCTGGCTGTGGTGTAGGCCGGCAGCTACAGCTTTGATTCTACCCCTAGCCTGATTATCTCCATATGCTGCTGGTGACGCCCTAAAAAGAATAAAAAATTTAAAAATGTGAAAGTGCATATAACATGATGCTGACACTAAGTATATTATCTGCATCTGATTTCAGTTACAGCAGTGTCCAAGATTCATGCAAAAGATGGATGTTCTGATTATTTTACAGAAGGCTACTTTAGACTAACGATTGATGAGATTGGTGCTTTCAAGTATAAACTTTTTTTTTCCTTTCAGAATACATTTTTACCCATATACATATTAACGAGACAACCAAAGCTGGCAAATTAAAACCAGGATAATTTGTTTATCTGGCTACAGAGCACTGGGTGAGCAGTGGTTGATAATTATAAACTTTTTTATGGCAGAACAGTAATGGTAGAAACCAGGCGAAGGAAATACTGAATATAAGAAATGTATGTGGCTGTTCTGGTGCCCATATGCTATTTATGAGACCTCCATACAGCAAGTCAGAACTTGTGTAATCTTTAAATTTTAGTCTACTCTCCGACATTTATTACTTTAAGTTAGACAAATCAAAGTCTCTAAGACATACCTGAAAACAAAAATGTAGTCCCAAGCTTTGAGATGGTTTATTAAAATATATGTAATTTAAAAAGGAACTATTCCCTAGTAATAGTGGGAATTGGTCATTAAGTGTTGTCAGATATACAGTAAATCTGTTTGACCAGATTATTCTTAGCTTTGACATCAAAGCATTTAGAAAGTCTTAACAATTTTGAGGTTATATTTTCTGTTAGATCTACTGTTTTATTTCAGAAAAAAAACTAAAACATTTTTTCAAATATTAAATTTTGATTACATCCTCAGTTTTTATATCTCTTTCAATTGTTTAATTGATTCCATATTTTCCTTTTTACGCTTCTGCAGAAAACTTTGTATGTGCAACTGGAAAGAGGATCAATGGATAAATTTAATCCATATAAGTTAAGCTATAAAGCAACATCAGCTATTAACTGCTGCTACATTCTGATTTCCAAATAATCTTAGCAAAATTCTTGACCTTTTTTGAAAATTTTACTTACATTTTTATCTTTTGTTTGACATGATATATTTAAGATTTATCTCGTTGTAAGAAAAAGTATGTCCAATGAAATTAAATCATATTAATCATGATGAGTAAGCCAGGCAATTATTGTGTACACATTTGCATTGGTATATTTATTTGTAAATATTCTCAAGGATAGCTTAAATAAGAGAATGTGATACATTTTAAAAATTTCCTTTTAAAAAAGAAATTGTTTAAATTGCTTGAAGTAAAGTTTCTTCATTTTATTTCTATCTATTAATTATAGATCATATGGTTAACAGTTGCCTTATAAAATTTTAACATTTATTAGAAATAATGCCTATAATTTGAGGATATGTTTTCATAGTTATAGGTAATTATGCATACTATTTATTTAATATTTAGTATTATAATATAGCTAAAGTGTATATATTATATATAAAACATTACCTGTTTAAACATTTAATATTTTTAAAAATTGTATCCAGGTAAAATGATTAGTTCAACTATCAAGTCATTTAATAATATACAAATCTAAAACTTAATTAGCATCTAGTCTAGTCTACATCATAATCCAGAAACACAGCATTCCCTAAAATGAATCCTTTGTTTGGATGTCCCAGAAAAAGGTGGCATTAAGAGTGATTGGACTCATATTAGAAAAACAACGTGATCCAGAATTAAGAGGAAACTGGTTTAAGTCTAGTCTCCCAACACTTCCTAGATTTGGTGATCAAAAATCCAGATTTACCAGTGTTGCCAAAATAGCAGGGTTGTTGAGAATCAAATAAAATTGTTTGAAAATCCATCATAGGGTTGATATTATTTATATAATCTAGCATTATTTTCTTTATCATTTTATTTATTAATACTAATAAATAATATGTTTACTTACTATTTGTAATAATAAATATATTATTTGCAACACCCACCAGTAGTCTTAGATCCAGGTGCAAGCTGAATAATCTACTCTCCTTTGTATGCTCTTCCTCTTCTTCTTTGTGGGCCACTTTATGATAGCTATATTTCTAAGTCATTTTTCTTCCTGAAAAAAGTCCTAATTTATTTAAATAGTAATTAATGATACCATGCTTATATTTCAATTTTGTGTGTATTTTCTTCATGGATTATAAAGTGTTTGGTTTGATTGTTTTGGCAATGCATAGAATCACATGTACCACTCTATTGAGGAATGTTGATAAGGGGGAGTCTATACTCAGGTGAGGGTAGGAGATATATGGGAAATCTCTGTACTTTTCTCTCTGTTTTTCTGTGAATATAGAAGTGCTCTAGAAAAGCAGTCTTAATAATAAGATTTAGGATTTGCATAATTGAGAATCTGGAGAGATAATGGCAGGTCTCTCAAACTGATCTGAAATAACTTGAGAGCAAAGAAAGTAGACGTAAATACTTGAAATAACTTGAGAGCAAAAGTTTGAGATTCCTTGTAGTTAGAGGAAGAAAGCCTGGGGTATGAGTTCCTGCTGGCAGGAAGGTGACACCAAGGAGGAAGTATTCAGACTTTCTTTTCAGCTTTCCCTGAGGTGGAATGGGAAGAAAAATGGATCAGTTGTATTTAAATGCCGAGAGCAATCAAACATCCAAAAAAATGTAGTTAAACTCTTTTTCACATATAACTAGAAAAAACTGCAGTTCCAACCATACCTGCAAAGAAAGTCAAATCCCTGATAAATGATTTCCTCAGGTGACTTAGTTCCTTCTACATCAGCTGTCTCAATGTGGAAAACTGAGGTAATAAAGACTTTTTATCAACTTTTGTTGAAGGTAAGTTAAATTTCTCCTGTGGAAACATCAAAACAAATCAGCTCCCACAAATACATCAAATATACATTTACATAAGGAATGATTTGCACAGAAAATCTGCTGAACACTGGCAAAAGACCTCAGGGTTCTGATAGAACAAGAAAATCTCCATATAACTGGGTAGGACAAAAGGAAAAAAATAGAAAGGAAGCTGCTTGGGACCTGCACTCCTAGGAGGGAATTAGGAAAGAAGAAAAGTTCTTGCACCCTGGGAAGTACGCCCACTGGTGGGGAGATCAGCTGGGACAGAGGAGGAACTTCAGTCTCATAGGTGAACAACACAATCAGTCTGTAGCAACTAAGTCAGGAACAATCCTGCATAGATTGTTAGTGGTACAACCCTGCACTCCCCAGTGTGAGATGTGTGCCTGCCTGTGCGGGGATGGAACTAGGAACTGAAACTTGGGCTTTGAAGATCAGACTCAGGGGGATAACTGGGGCTGGGTGCACAGAAACAGCTGCAGGGTGACCACATTTGAGGTTGTAAGCTGAGGAAACCTGGATAGCCTTAGAGGCCAGAAGCCATTGTTTGCTGTGTAGGTAGAGAGAGGTGAGATCTACCATTGCAGCTTTGTTCGCTGTGCATGCTGTCAGGTGGCAGAATACTGCATGCAGTGGCTCTGGGAGGGATCATGTGAGCTGTCTGGCTCTAGCAGGGGTGGGACAAGACACTGCCTCACTGCCTCCCTCTCTTGCCCCGAAGCTCCAGGAGTGGTCCCATGAATCACTGCCACCTCTCCCATGGATTCCATCCCTAGCAGCCACCTGGATCCAGGAAAAAACAGCAAAAAAACACAAACACCTGAAGGATTACTGTTAAGCAACCAGTGGATCACTGAAGAAATCAGAGGAAATCAAAAAGTACATAGAGACGTGTGACGCTGAAAACATGATAATCCAAAACCTATGGGACACAGCAAAGCAGTTCTAAAAGGGAGGTTTATAGGAATACAGTCTTCTCTCAGGAAACAAGAAAGTCCTAAACAAACAACTTAACTTTGGGATTTGCCTGATTACTCAGTGGGTTAAGGGTCCCACATTGTCAGGGCTGTGGCTTGGGTCACTGCTGTGGTGCAAATTCAGTCCCTGGCCCAGGAACTTCCACATGCCACAGGTGCAGAAAAACAAACAAACAAACAAACACCAACCTAACCTTACACTTAAAGCAACTGGAAAAAAAACTAACAAAACTCAAATTGAGTAGAAGGAAATAAATTATAATGATCAAAACAGAAATAAATGAGACAAAGAAAACGATGGAATAGATCAGTGAAACTAAAAACTAGTTCTTTGAAAAGATAAGAAAACCTCTACCCAGATTCATCAAGAAAAAAAGTAAGAGGGCTCAAATCAATAAAATTAGAAATGAGAAAGAAGTTATAGGAGTTCCCATCGTGGCTCAGGGGTTAACGAATCTGACTAGGAACCATGAGGTTGCGGGTTCAATCTCTGGCCTTGCTTAGTGGGTTAAGGATCTGGCGTTGCCGTGAGCTGTGGTGTAGGTTGCAGACGTGGCTCGGATCCCACATTGCTGTGGCTCTGGTGAAGGCTGGCAGCTACAGCTCCTGTTAGACCCCTAGCCTGGGAACCTCCATATTCCACGGGTGCGGCCCTAGATAAGGCAAAAAGACAAAAAAAAATAGTTGTTATTGATTTGAAAGCTTTATTCTTTGTAAATGTAGGCTTTTCCAGCTATAAATTTGCTCTGAGGACAGCTTTCAATCTGTCATATATATGTTGGCATGTAGTGTTTTCATTTTTATTTACAACAAAGAAGGGAATAATATACAGTGGAGGAAAGATAGTCTTTTCAATAAATGGTGCTGGGAAAACTGGATAGCTACAGGTAAAAGAATGAAGTTAGAACATTCTCTAACACCATTCACAAAAACTCAAAATAGGTTAAAGACCTATGCATAAGGCCGGATACTTAGAACTCCTAGAGGAAAACATAGGTAGAACACTCTAACATAAATTGCAATAACATCTTTTTAATTCCCCTCCTAGAATAAAGAAAATAAAAACAAAAATTAAAAAATGGGACCTAGTTAAACTTCAAGACTTTTGCATAGCAAAGGAAACCATGAAATACTTAAAAAGACAAACCAAAGATGGGAGTAAAATATTTGTGAACAAAGAGACTGACAAGGGATTAATCTCCAAAATATGTAAACATCGCATACAGCTTTATATCAAGAAAACAAACAACCCAATGAAAAGTGGTCAGAAGGTCTAAATATACATTTCTCCAAAGAATACATGCAGATGGCCAAAAACACATAAAAGATGGCTTAACATCACTAATTATTAGAGAAATGCAAATGAAAACTACAATGAGGTATCCCTTCAGCCCAATCAGAATGGCCGTCATCAAAAATAAAAGCTGGGGAGGGTGTAGAAAGAGAACCTCCCTACCTTGTTGATGGGCACCTAAACTGGTGCAATCATTGTGAAGAACAATATGGAGATTCCTTTAAAACTAAATATAGAACTACCATGTGATCCAGCAATCCTACTCTTGGTCATATATCTGGAGAAAACCGTAATTCAAAATGATATATACGTCCAATCTTCATTGTAGCATCATGTAACCATAGCCAATGCATGGAAGCAACATAAATGTCCATTGACAGAGGAATGGATATAAAGAAGATGTACATAGATACAGTGAAATATTACTCAGCCATATAAAAGAATGAAATAATGCCACTTGGAGCTGGAATCTATTATACTACATGAAGTAAGTCAAACAAAGACAAATGTCATGAGATCACCAGTATGTGGAATCTAATAAAAACTGTTGCAAAAGGACTTACTCAAAAAACACATTTAAATATATCAAAACAAAATTTAGGATTACCAAAGGGGAAATGCTGAGGAGAAGGATAAATTAGGAGGTTGAGGTTAACATATATATACTACTATATATAAAATAGATAAATAACAATAACCTAATTATAGCACAGGGAAATTTGCTCAGTACTGTGTAATAATCTATATGGGAAAACAATTTGAAAAGCAATGGATATATGTATGTGCATGCCTGATTTGCTGTACACCTGAAACTAATACAAAATTGTATGTCAACTATACTCCAATAAAATTAAAAAAAAAGAATAGGGATTATCACCGTGTATGTGTAACTTTGTCTTATCTTTTTGTATTGGTCCTGAATAAAAAAGAGACAGAAATTGGGGGGGGGGGATCTACTTCCAGTCTATCAAGTATAGCTAAGGAAAAATTTTTAAACAATGCACTTTCACTTAGGCATTATGTCAGAGATGTTTATTTATCACCAATACTAATTTTCTCCTATATTTAAGAAACCATCAATGAATTCAGTTAAGAAATATTTATTACATACCTAATATTTGCCATGAACTGTTCTAGGGCTTAATATAAAGCAGTGATATAAACAGGAGAAAAAAAAAACTGTTGTCTGGTAAGACAAACTCTATAGTAGGGGACCTACAATAAACTGTTTATCTACCTGTTTGGATGTATGTTTGGATGTTTACGTATAATAAATAATATAGTTCAAGTTAATGAACCGATGTTATGGAGAAATACTGAATCTTGGTAAGAGCAATTGGAAATGATGAAATAAAGTGGAAGTAAGGTTTCAGTACCAAATAAGGTGATCAGTGTCTTATAGAGAAGGTGATATCTGAACAAATACTTGAAGGATCCAGGTGGATTATTAGTGTAAGAACATTCTAAACGGAGGGACAGGTGGAGAAATGCTCTCAAGTGGTGGCATGTCAGACTTGTTCAGAGAATATCAAACAGGCTATTGCATTTGTAATCACAAGAGGATCAGTAAAGGAGGATGTGTCAAAGAGGTGTGAGGGGGCAGCTTTTATAAGGACTTTGATTTTAATTCTGAGTGCAATGAAGAGCCATAACAGGGTTTTGAATAGAAAAGTGAAATTAGCAAAATATTAATTTAGAAAGCCCACTCCACTTACTGTGTTAAGAACAGTCTGAAGAGAGACACAGATAAAAGCACAGACACCCGAGAGAAGATTAAGAGATGTCAGTGGCTTAGACACAGGCATAGCACTGGAGATTATATCAGTAATTCATTTTGGAATAAATTTTCAAGGAAAGGCCAAGAGGAATTTCTCATAGATTAAAATGTAGTTAAGAAAGTTTCCATAGTTTTTAACTGAGCTACTGGAATGTAGAATGGACAAACCATGTTTTGAAAAGATGATCAGTTCTGAATATGTGGAGTTCAAAATACTTACTAAACAATCCAGTAAAGACATGGTGTAGGAGATGAATATAGCAATCTGATGGCCCAAAGAAAAGTCTGAGCCAGAAATATATATTTAGGATTTGTTGCAACATAGTCTGTACGTACAGCTTTTAGCCAACGTGAGGTCATCAAGATGCACATCTTGATTAAACAAAGAAAAAAGAAGCAAGGCCCAAATATGGAGCACTTCAAACTTGAAACAGCAAAGAGAGACTTAAAATTTCAACTGGATACATGGCCACCTAGAATAAAATCTTCACTTAGCTTGATGTGAGTATGTGAACAAATACTAGCCAAAGAAATTTAAGTAGATGGGTTACTTGACAGCTTGAATGAACCTCCTGCAAGCCAAATGTCGAACTCAACCCTTTTCATCTTGTGCCCCTCCTTTATCTTGCTACCAAGGGTACAGATATGATGGTTATACCTCTAGGTGCCATCTTGGACTTGTGGACCAGAACATACTCTGGGGATTGTAGAATGAGTGCTGGAGGATGCCTGGATCTGGGAACTTTAAGAAATTGGTTATACCAACCATGGATTTCCTTCTTTTTTACATGAGTATAAATATTTTTGTCTTATTTCAGCCTTTTTAACTTTAGTGCTGCATTGTTTTCAGGTGGATTTAATCCCCAAGTGATAGGCTCCCATAAAACAAAACAAAACAAAACAAAAAAAAAAACAGAAGGAAATGTACTGGTTATCTTTGTTATTTTTATACTGAAGAAGAAAATATCCCCCTTCTGGTCAGATCAATTTAGGTTGTATAATACTACCTGAAATATCATTATCTAAATATTTTATTTTCCTTCCATTTTCTTATTTTGATGGGGGAAAGAATTAACCCCTGTGGGCTGTTCTTTATTTAGTAGCAAATAATTTAATGCAGTGTGTATAATATTGAAGCAGTCGTGGAACAGTCATTAAGTAGAAAAGATGCCAAGAGTTTGACAGTGGATTACAGAAAGACATTATAAACAGAAACTGCGTTTGAGTATATATTTTGAAATGTAAAGCTCTTGAGGAGTGAATTACTCAACAGGGAAACTCTTCCTAAAATCTGTTATTTGAAAGGACTCCGTTACATAAAACAGAAAACAAAGTGTTTGTTAGGGAAAGTACTCTGTTTTTTCCCCCTACCAATCATTCAATAAGGCAACCTTAAGTTATCTCTTTGTCCTACTTAACAGGGTAAAATTTTAAAACACCATGTGAAAACCTTAGTGGACAAAGTTAAAATGTACTGAGAGTGGTCTTTCTTTAATATAATCTCTTGTTATGTTGGCGTGAGTGTGGAATCTATTGAGAATTTTAGGTAATTAATGTAAGCTGTCACTGAGACTGATACTTGGAGACTGGGGTGGAATGAACACTACTAAATGTCTTTAAGCAGTTTGCTAAATCCTAGTTAAATAAAATCATGGCTCTGCATAGAAGATGTACCCTTGCATAAACTTCCCTTTTTCTTCAAAGACCAAGCTTGTTGTTGTAAATGAGAACCTACATACACAATTACCTGTGATTCAAGAAGGCAGCTGCAAATATATGACACCACAGATGCATCAGTAAAGAAGAAGAAGAAAAAAAGCAGATACTATGATTTTTATTTAGACTCCTTTCAAAGAGGAGATGAGACCCAATAGGAAGAAAAGTCACTAGACAATTAATAAACATTACTTTTCATCTCACTGCTTTACTTTTACTGCCTCATCCTTTATAGTTTTATGGGTTTGTTCTTGCCGCCCTAATCTTTCCCTCTTGTAATTTTGTGTTGATTTAAATCAGCTTTCCTGTGGCTTTTTTAGTCTAGGGACTTCTCCATTAATAGTGTGCTTGCCTAGCATTTTTGTTGTATCCTTCATAGCTCTACTTAAGAGTTAAAAAAGTAGGTGATGAAACTGAAATATGTTAATATAAAAATGAAGAAAAGGATTTGTCTTTAGTATATTAGCAAGATTAAGCAATGGTAAGAGTTGAAGACCATCTAGACGTTATCTTTTGCTTGTCAAAGCTGCTCCCACATGTCTATAAAGACACTAAATGGCAGCTCTCCTGCAAGGTCAGGTTATTCTGTTACTGCAAGTGAAAAGCATGAAAGAGATTTATTAGGCAGCAACATGAATCTATGCATTTTATCTCTCTCCAGTGTAAATACCTAGGAGATGCTTGAAACAGTGTTTAAAAGGAATCCTAATGAATTATAAATGATGATAAATCTGACTTGATTTCAAAGTGATGGGTGTTTTACATTTAACACTTTTGCTATGGAGGTTGCTTTTTGTTACCTAGTTCTTTTAAGTTCAACTATATGATGCATTATGCAAAACTGGTATTTAGAGGCATAGATTAAAATTAAAATATAAGAAAATATATAGAACAAATTTTATTGTATAAACACTGAATACTTACGTATTTAAACACACACATATACTATCTACATGGATTTTCTTTTTCATACGAAATATTGTTGAATCAAGGGCATAATTACTTTGAGATACTATAGTGTATTGCTATTATTCTTACCTAAGGAAGATCGAGCTATTCCAAAAAAAGTTCAGAATTATTTTGTATTAGAAAACTTTAAATGTCTTTCTGATTTGCTTACTATTTTGAACATGAGTGTCTTGGGTACATGATCAAAAATAGTAGATATTTTATGATTTTATAGAGTTCTATGTACTTATTTAAATTTATCCTGAAATTTTAAAAGGGTGTAGAACATAACATCAGTTTTTGTATGCATATTATATAAAATGGACAGGCAAACTGAATAACAATAAATTGCTGATTTTAGGATATGGTTAAAAGATTTAACTACTATGAAACCAAAAGCTTTGCAAGTCCACAGTTCTAGCACTTATTTACTAACCTCAGTTTCCACATATGTGAAATAAAGATAACTGTTATATTAGCGTTCACTTATCAGTTACTGTGAAAATTGAATGAGATTATGTATGGAAAGGTATTAATATAACTGTTAGCTGATAGGAAAACGTTTACTATCAGATAATAATTTATTCCTTCTCATGGCTTATGTTAACAGAAAGTAATATTAAGTGCATTCAATGTATCACTCTATCTTTCTTTCTTTTTCTCTTTCTCTCCCTTTCCTCCTTCCTTCCTTCCTTTCCTTCTTTCTCTTTGCTTTTTAGGGCCACACCCATGGCATATGGAAGTTCCCAAGCTAGGGGTCGAATAGGAGCTACAGCTGCAGACCTATGCCACAGCCACAGCAATGCAGGATCTGAGCTGCGTCTGTGACCCTATGCCATAACTCATGGCAATGCAGAATCCTTAACCCACTAAGTGGGGCCAAGGATTGAACAGGCATCCTAATGGATACTAGTCTGATTCGTTTCTGCTCAGCTATGAAGGGAACTCCCAGACACTCTTTTCAACACAATGATAAAGCTGAGCTAGATGAAGTATCTACTTTTGTAGAGGTTACAGTCCAGTGGAGAAATGGGATGACAGATCATAAGGAGATTTTCCACACATATGTACTACTGTGAAAGGTCGTATATTAAGTGTAATGAAGGTAAGTAAGTTTAAATTATGAGTTACATTAATAGTGTTTTTGATAGCGTTGTTAGAATATGCTTTTATTCACCATAAATTGACTCATTTTTTGATCTATACATTTCAACATTTTAGTAAGAAATTGTCTTTAATATCCTGTGTCTCTACAGAGCAAGCCATTGAAATACTATTCTTCTCTATATCTATATCCTTTCTATAACTCTATTTCATATCTATTGAAACTTGATAAAACCTGATTAACTTTGAAGTCTTTAATTTTAAAGAAAAAATATGTACAAAGAAAAAATACCTATTATATGAAAATTTTAAATTAAATCTGCTTTTCAAACAATTCCTCTATCAGATAACCCATCTATAGTATTTAAGAGACCTTTATTTTATAATGTTACTATGTCATAGTCCATGGAGGCCATAAGAGCACAGTATGTTGCTAAATTTTCAATGGTCTGTAGAGAAATCAGGGGTCTAATTAAAGTTTACAAATATCAGAAATTAATTGATGTGTCTTTGGTCTATTTCTAATTTTAAATTTACTGCCTTTTTCTATGGTATTTTTGATGACTTAAGATGTTGAAGGTAGTTTTGGGGTAGTGTGGATGTCACACAGGTCTTGTTCCTGACTGAGAAGCAGACTTGTTTTTTAAAATTAGTACCTCTGTATAAGTTTCATCATGTGGGATTGAAAAAAGCTACATAAAAATATGTGAGTGTTGGCTTGAGAAATGGAATGGACTACAAATTATTCTAGTTAACTAAATATATCAAATAGGATGGAGTAAATAAACCAATCTTAATATTCATGAAGAATACTGAAAATAGTATACAAAGATAGTTTGAATTTCTGGTTTTAGATATACGCTTTTAATTATATTGATCAAAGTTTGTGAAAAATATTGGAGCAATCCACTTACTGTCAAGATATTATTATAATAATCACATGTAATTTTGCAGAAATGAAATGCAAAATACAACTTTACTGACTGCACGGATATGCACATGACCTACTCAGTTTTTCTGTGATGCCATGATTTGAAGATATGCTAATAGTGCCATTAAAGGTACAACACTGTCTCTCCTCTGCCATAAACACAAAAAAAGCCCAGTCATGTGAATTCCAGAAGCTTTCTTTGCCCTTAAGGTTAACTCCTTTTCTCTCCCTCCTGCTCTGCTATAGTTACTTGGCAAAATCTTAACCTCATTGAAATGTAAGGTTTTTGTTTTTTTTTTTTTGGCTTTTTGCCTTTTTGAGGGCTGCACCTGTGGCATGGGGAGGTTGCAGGCTAGGGGTCTAATCGGAGCTGCTGGCCTATGCCAGAGTCACAGCAACGCCAGATCCGAGCTGCATCTGCCACCTGCACACAAACTCACGGCAACACTGTTAACCCACTGAGCAAGGCCATGGATTGAACCTGCAGCCTCATGGTTTCTAGTCAGGTTCGTTTCCGTTGTACCACGACAGAACTCCCTAAATGTAAGTTTTATTCTACCTCTGCACCTGAACTATACAGTGAGGTATTTCACAACCTTGCTGACTGGTCTTATATACAATTAAAGGGAAGCCTTTCATTGCCTTTAATGTTGCTAGCCAATCATATTACACTTCTCCAGTGCATTCACTCATTTCCTCTTCCATGTTTCTGGGTACTTAGTATATATTTCTTACCTTGCTCAAACTTCCAGTAACCTCTCTCCTCTCATTTTCAATTGTTTGAAGCTTCCTATTTCAAAAGAAATAGGTTTCTTCAAAAGAGGACCTTCAAAGAATTTCCGTTAGCAAACCTGCCCACCTGCAGAGTATACCCAGATGTTCCTTCTATCCAAGATCCTTCAGGTTCTTATCATATGCCACACACTCTGCATGTACCAGTTCTTGTCCCATTGCCCAAACAAAAGGCACGGCTGTGGCATTTTTTATTTTTCTCTTCTATATCATCGAGTTTGTTTTTCTCTGTCTCCCCAATGGAAATATGATCTTTATGTCTATCATGTTTTCCTTGGTCTTAACATCTCATTTTCTCTTTCACTTGGCAGCAGAAATACAAAAAATGCTTAAGTTCCCTATCTCCTAATCCTCTCATTCCATTCCTTTTTTAATTTTTATTTTTTAAATTTTATTTGAGTACAGTTGACTTAAAAGTTGTGTTTGTTTCAGGTGTATAGCAAAGTAAATCAGTTTTACATACACGTATATCCATTCTTTTAGATTCTTTTCCCATTTAGGTTATTACACAGTATTGAGTAGATTTCCCTGTGCTTTACATTAGGTCTTGGTAACCTATCTATTTTATTTATTTATTTTTATTAGCTCAAAAATTTTTTTAGTTTAATATAATTTTATTTTTCCATTATAGCTGGTTTACAGTTTTCTGCCAATTATTCAACTGTACAGCATGGTGACCCAGTTATGGATACATATATAGATTCATCACAAGTGATTAGACATATTTCCTGGTGCTATACAGCAGGATCTCCTTGCTTTTCCATCCCAAAGGCAATAGTCTACATTAACCCCAGACTCCCAGACCATCCCACTCCCTCCCACTCCACAACTCTGTTCTCTAAGTCCGTGATTTTCTTTTCTGTGGAAAGGTTCATTTGTGCAGTATATTAGATTCCAGATATAAGTGATGTCATATGGCATTTGTCTTTCTCTTTCTGACTTGCTTCACTCAGTATGAGAGTCTCTAGTTCCATCCATGTTGCTGCAAATGGCATTATTTTATTTTCTTATGGCTGAGTAGTATTCCATTCCAGAAGTATATATAAATATATATATATGCACACCACTTCTTCTTAATCCAGTCATCTGCGGATGGACACTTGGGTTGTTTCCATGTCTTGGCTATTGTGAATAGTGCTGCAATGAACATGCATGTGCAGGTGTCTTTTTCAAGGAAAGTTTTGTCCAGATATATGCCCAAGGGTGGGATTGCTGGGTCATATGGTAGTTCTACATATAGTTTTCTAAGGTACCTCCATACTGTTTTCCACAGTGGTTGTACCGGCTTACATTCCTACCAACAGTGCAGAAGGGTACCCTTTTCTCCACACCCTCTCAGCATTTGTTGTTTGTGGACTTAAAATGATGGACATTCTGATTGGTGTGAGGTGGTATCTCGTGGTGGTTTTGATTTGCATTTCTCTAATCAGTGATGTTGAGCATTTTTTCATGTGCTTATTGGCCATCTGTATATCTTCTTTGGAGAAATGTCTATTCAGTCTTTTGCCCACTTTTCAATTGGGTTGTTGGCTTTTTTGCTGTTGAGTTGTATAAATTGTTTGTATATTTTAGAGATTAAGCCCTTATCAGTTGCATAATTTGACAGTATTTTTCCCCATTCTGTAAGCTGTCTTTTTATTTACTTTTTGGTTTCCTTTGCTGTGCAAAAGCTTGTCAGCTTGATTAGGTCCCATTGGTTTATCTTTGCTTTTATTTCTGTTGCTTTGGGAGACTGGCCTGAGAAAACATCTGTAAAGTTGATGTCAGAGAATGTTTTGTCTATGTTCTCTTCCAGAAGTGTGATGGTGTATTGTCTTAAATTTGTCTTTCAGCCATTTTGAGTTTATTTTTGTGCATGGTGTGAGAGTGTGTTGTAGTTTCATTGATTTGCATGCAGCTGTCCGGGTTTCCCAGCAATACTTACTGAAAAGACTGGCTTTTTCCCATTTATTGTTCTTGCCTCCTTTGTCAAAGATTAATTGACCGTATGTGTCTGGGTTTATTTCTGGGTTCTCTATTCTGTTCCATTAGTCTGAATGTCTGTATACAGTAGTGTATACATGTCAATACTGCTATCCTATCTCCATTCCAGTTTGGGTATGCTGAAGACTAGGCAATTGTGGATCTCTTTCATAGAAGCACTGAGAACAGAAGTGACCATTAATCTGTATTCTCACTTTGGTTCACTGCAAGTCAATGACACTAAAGATTTTTCAAAAGTGACCTAATTCTAAGCAAATGAATGTGCATGTACATAGACTCATAGAGCTGGCAGGGTCTTGGAGGCCATCAACTCTTTTGAAATATAGAAACGTATATTAGGGTCCAGAGGGGAAAATCCATCTTCCTAATGTCATCATCTAATTAGTAAATAGAGGAACTACTCTTACCAAATCAAAAAGAGATTGAGTTATCAAGAACAATGCCTAACCCTTAGGAACACTTCTTAGGGATCCTGGAGTAAGACCACTAACTGTATGCATAGGCATAAGCTTTAGGGGAATACTTTGGTTTGGGGTGTTTTGAACTCAAACAGTCCAGAGAGAGTAATAATATATATATTCCTGATTCCTTGGTCACTAATTTGTAAGTTTAATCAGCAATTTTCATCCTTTATGATACTTTATTGATCACAAACATTTTATGTAATTGATCAGTCTTTCATAACAGAAATACTTTCTTTTTTAAATTGAAGTATAGTTGATTTAGAATATTATGTTAGATTCAGGTGTATAGCATAGTAATTCGATAGTTTGCAGATTGTTACATTATAGATTATAACAACGTAATGGGAATACTTCCTTGTGATATATAGTGTATCCTTGTTGCTTATCTATTTTATATATAGTAGTTTGCATCTGTTAATCCCATGCCCCTAATTTTTCCCTCCCCTCTTCCATCTTCCCTTGGGTAACCAGTAGTTTTTTTTTTGCTATATCTGTAAGTCTTAGAATTTCTTTATTCTACTTCCTGTACATCACACTAATGTTGTGATTTTGAAACCTTATTTAACAACCTGCTCCTTCATATTTTCTGAATCTTCTTTAATGTCCTGAACTAAAAATTGGAGTATTTTATGTCTTTTACTTCTGATTTTTTTTTTCTATCGGTGCTAATGGGACATTAGACACATTTTCCTCAACTATCATGATCTTTTTTTGTTGTTGTTTTTTGGCCATGGAGTACAGCTACTTGATATGGGACCTCATTTGCTTGGGATCTCAGTTCCCTGGCAAGGGATTGAAACCTAGGCCACAAAAATGAAAGCACCAAGTCCTAACCACTAGGCCACCAGGGAACTCCCTGAAGATCTTTATATAGCATAAAATGGTGAGGAAGAAATCAAATCTATTTACATGTCACATGTGGCATTAATACATGACTCTTAATTATTACCTTGGGAGGAACTCTTGACTGAGATGACGAGGTATATTTGCAATCCTGTCGTGCATTGTTTGACCAGAAATTAAATGGTAGCACAAACATTATATCAGATGCAAAATGTGATTACAACCAAGAAACAGTGTCATCTGTAACTCAGGGAATACCAGCAAGAGAAGTGAATGGAAAGGGAACAGAAAGAATTTAAATGAGTAAATTTAAATTTTTGAAATTAGTAGAACCTCTGCTGATTAAATAAGCCTTTAGTATACGAGGAAAATAATCCTTGCCCTCTAGAATTGAGAATGATGTTAAAAAGGAAAGATATACAATATTTTGCATATGTTGTTCTATGTTTCTTTGTTAGAAATTTATCATTAGAAAAATATGTTCACAGTGACATAGTTGTATAAAATATCTTCAGTTTAATGATAATGAAATGTTTCATAACTATGCATTAATGAAATGACATTGATTTGACCACACCTTTAGTTTGAACTGTAGAGGGTTTCTGAATAAATAAATGGTGTAGAATGCTACTTTATTTAATTAACAGATTTCATAGCTACTCATTAAGCCCATAATCCTGATATTAAAATAATTCTATTTGATTAAAAAAAGCCAAATTATATCAGTGACTCATGTACTAAATGATATTCACATATTTGACACATTCTTACTAGTACACTTGTGATTATGGTTGTCTCCATTTAGAGCTTCATTCACAGACAGAGCAAAATATGCCATGATTTGAATACCTGGCAAATATCACTCAAAATAATATGATTGAAATTAAAATTATAAGTTGACATCTTTCCCTTTAACATTACTCATCACTTTTGCGTTTCTTTCAGTATGCTTTATCTTGGCAAGCTGTTCAACATGACTTAAACTGAGTATATTACCTGATTGTATACATTTTGATGCAGTGTTCAAATAAATTAATTAAAAAACTTTATCTTTCTTCCTTCTGCACCTGCCTAAAATAAACTGTGTTGCTTATTCTTTCAAAAAAATTAGCATCTGAAGATGTTACAATGATATTTCAGCAACTGTAATAAATTGAAGGTGTAGTTAGTATTTATGCATAAAAGTAATTATATTAATTATCTAAATGCCAGGGTATCTTCTGTCTTAGCTTTTCTTTAAGTATTAACTCAAAATCATTTTTATTATAAGCCAAAATAAGTATGTGAATTATCATTAATGTCCCAAAAGTATTCTTTTAATATTAATTAAAAATTTTAATTGCTCCAAAAGCAAAAGTTTAGGATAAAAATTACATCTCCTGAGAAGCCTAAACTACAAATATGAAGTAAGGAATTATATAGGAAAATTGTGTATAATAGTTTTTTTCAACTTTTCATAGCATTTTTGGAATTATTCAAATGAATTTTCTGAAAAATATACTTCATTTTCTAGTCCTTGGAATGTTTCCATAAATTACTAAAAAGATACTGCTTTACCATTATAGTACAATTAATATAATATTTTTAAGAGCTGTACAGAATTTCACTAAGTTTGTAAAACTCTGGTATGTTTGTTATAGAGTAATACTATCTAATATTTACTAAGAGCATAGTATGTGCTAGACATGCTTCTAAGCCCTGGTATACCAATACATTGATGATTAATCCTCAAAACAATACAGTGAAGTAGATCTATTTTTATTCAATTTTACAATTTAGGAAACTGGGAAGGATACTAATAATATAAGTTGATTCTGAATTTGTTGGAATAACATTTGTATTGTCATGTGTTTGATCACACTTATAGGTGTGGTTGAAATGAACTATGTATTTTTAATAGTCTTCCTTTTATGCATATTTTCATAAAGACCATCGTCTTCTGATTTGTGCTTAAAAGTGTTATTTATAACTAAGATTCCATTTGCAAATTGATGGCTGTGGCTCAGTTTTCTCATTTATAGAAACAACACGTTTGATCAAAAGTATAAATATTTTTTCAATGATTCCAGTTTAAATCCCCACTTTTTTCCCTAGAAATCCATATTATATGCTACCAACATTCTAGCATTTTAATGTAATTATAAATAGCCCTACCTTTGCATCTTTCTGGCAACTTTGTATAAGTAGAGTAATTTTTCAGATGCAATAATTGGTGACTACATAATTTAATGAAATGGTGATATCCTGGACAGTATTAGTGACATTGATAAAAAGTCTGAAAAAAGTAGATGCAAGAGTTACATAGCATTAACATAATACTTATACAGAAACATTAATATAATTATTATATATTGTATTATAACTAGTTGTCTTAGAACAACATTCCCTTTAGATTTATGTTTATATTAATATATGCATTTTCATCATGTAGCAAAAAGTTCCTTCTATTCGGAGATTTTGAGGATTTTTTTTTAAACTGGGAATGGGTGTTAAATATTAATGCTTATTATTGAAATGACTAGATTTTCAACTTTTATTCCATTGTTATTCCAGTTTTTGTAATATCTTTGAAACTCTTCTATAATCCAAAATTATTTTAAAGTATTTTTTAAAATGTCCCTACAATTTTTTTTTTTTTTTAGGGCTGCACCTGCGGAATATAAAATTTCCCAGACTAGGGGTCGAATCGGAGCTGTAGCTGCCAGCCTACATCCTAGCCACAGCAACGCAGGATCCAAACCGCACCTGTGACCTGTACCACAGTTCATGACAATGCAAAGAGATCCTTAACCTGCTGAGCGAGGCCAAGGATCAAACCATCATCCCATGGATCCTGGTCAGGGTTGTTAACCACTGAACCACGAAGGGAATGCCTAAATGATCTCTATTTATTTAGGTCAAGATTATTGTCTTGTAGGCATGAAGTCATTAACCACAAGAACTCTTTTTAATCAATCAGTCTTAGCTCTGTGGCCATTATAATTCTCAGTTCATGATAGCATGCTTTAAAACCCACCCTGTCAATCAATGACACTCACTTTAGTGAACCCACCTCTGACAGCTAGCTGATTACCATTTACCTCATCTTTGAAAGTCAGCCATTCAGTGGACTCACTTCAGTGAACATTATTCTAAGGATGGTGTCACCAACCTCTACCCAAAATAAAAACTATTACATGCTACATTCTCAAGACTGTTGCCAACTCACTAACCTCTCTAACCAATACAACCTTAAAGCAAGGACTTTCCAGATACTTTGTAAGAGATCGGTGTGCTTTGTTCATGACGTCATGTCTGACCAGCATAACACACTTATTTAAGGAGGTGATGTATTGAGCTTTGCTTTCAGATATTAAGTGGTGACTTCATAATTTGACAGTCATTTAAAAATATGTTTATAATTTACCTGGGCCTCATACTCTACAATGCCTCCCACCTCTGTTGACCCAAAAGCTTCTATTTCCCTGACCCAGGAGTGGACTATTTCAATATTTTCAGCCCTTATTTACAGTGATTAGTCCAAGTTCAGGGAATTTGTCCCAATCTGGGCTGATCAGAGTTCTTCACTAATTGTTTTTAATTGTTTTGTTTTTACACATTTAATAGAACTACAGAATCTTTCTCTAGCATTATCTTATCTGGGCAACTACACCGTTGAAATGTATCTCCCATCACTGTGGCACCCAGTGAATCTTGTATGTCTTCAGTCATGTATTCTTTCAAAAGCTGTGTTAAAAAACTAAGGACTTGGATGATATACTGTACCAGCAACACAAAAAGTCCTTTCAATTAGATACTCTAACTAGTTTTTATTATCTCACTAAAATGCATATATAAATATTGACCAAGAGCAATTCAAAAGGATGTGATGAGTACAGTTTTAAAAAAATAGTTACAATATATGAAGGAAGTGTTTATTATAATAATAGAAATAATCTTCAGACTACAAAAAGTACCAAATGGTAATACCTTTTCATTCTTTGCCTCATGTCTCTTACAGCTACCATTTTTAAACAAACTTGTTTCCTAAAAGAATGATGATATAATGGCTTATGAAAAGTTGTAGTTGCCTTGTCAAAGTACCTAGCAGAAGAGAATGTCCATCACTTAGAGGTAGCACTGTCTACATCAGAAACTCTAATTTAAGCATGTGTTCCTCAGAGAGTTACCATTGTGACTCAGTGGTTACAAACCCAGCTAGTATCCATGAGCCTATGGGTTCGATCCCTGGCCCCTTTCAGTGGGTTAAGGCTCCGGCGTTACCATGAACTGGGGTGTAGTTTGCAGACATGGCTCAAATCCTGCTTTGCTGTGACTGTGGTGTAGGCATCAGCTATAGCTCTGATTTGATCCCTAGCCTGGGAAATTCCATATATCATGGGTGTGACCCTAAAAAGACCAAAAAAAAAAAAAAAAAAAGACTATCTTACTCAGAACATTTCCAGAGTTCCTGTGGATTGATGTAAATTTGGTTTATAAATCTGTACAATCTTATAACAGTTTAATAATTTAGTTTGATAAGTCAGACAGCAATTTTATATGCAAAAAGCAGTTACTGAGTTTATAGATGTTAAGACCCAAATTTAATTAATTCTGAACAAATTTAAAAATACAAGTTTACATGATCTTACCGGCACTAGCAATTCCTAATTTGTAGGACATCCTATAATAAGATTTTGCTATAAACTACAAGAATTCACAATTCAAAAATGTAGTGATGCTACATATTACACATAACTTGTGGGTGTGACATTCCCAGGGAGGCTGTTGAGAAATGCAAGGTCTAGAAAACCCATCCATTCATCTATTCAAAGAAAAGTTATTGTGTCTATGATACTAAATGAAGTAATTAGAAAAATAACTGCTCTTCAAGGAGCTTATACTTTGGGAATGGAAAAAAGGCAAAAATCAAGGTAAATGAGAAAATATATAGAAAGATGACATGAGTGCTATGGAGAAAAATAATGCCAAAAGTGTGACACAGGGAGGTGGGTAAAAGTTGCAACATTTGATACATTGCACGTGTGTGTGTGTGTGTTGTGTACAGGTAGCTGTTTTGTTTGTGTAGGTTTATGTTGTGCTCCTCTTGTAATACACATACGCGTCTCAAATCCCTAGACTGATGCTTCTGATAGTTTTGGAAAAGTCTCATTCTAATCCTTGCCATATCTTCACTTCTCTCATTTTTTGATGCCAAAACTATTTATATTAAACATTTAAGTATTTCCCTCATGTCTTTTTTCTTCCTTTTCTATATTTGTGTATCTGTATTTTTTCCAAGATATTTCCTCTGACAATTCTTCAGATCATAATTCTCTATTTCTTTTTTGTCATAAATATAATTTGAGTTAATATCCAGATTTTTAGTTCTTTATATTACATTTTATACTCTTTTGATCTATAAATCACCTTTTTTAGCTGCATACTTTAAAAGCTTTGGTGAGAAAATATTCTGAAAATACTTATTTCTTTTAAATATATGCCAATATTTCCTCAGATTTTGTTTCATGTTTTCAGGGACATCCTATAGCTGCCATGATGGATGGGAAAGAAAAAAATTATGTTGTGTGACACAATTATGTGTGTGATGCATTAAAAGTTCTTGGATCATGCATGTTAATTGAATACACTGGGTAGCATGCTTGTAGAGGTAAAAAAATAAATAAATAAAAATTAACTCTGGAGCCAAACTACCTGGGTTTCAATCACAGCCCTGCATCCTACTGCTATTTATTCTGTCAAGGTACTTCTCTCTGTTTCTCACAATCCTTATCTGGAAAATGGGTATAGTCATAATAATAGTGGAATAATATTTCTTATCTCCAAGAGTTCTTGATGGCATCAAATTAGTTAAACTATAAGGCACTTAGAAGCTGTCTAGCATGCATTTAAGCATTACAGTGTTAGCTATTAGTACTAGTCCTTATTACATGAAGCATTCACAGATTCAAAATATACCTGAGTATGTACTGATTTAAATATTAATTATTATTTACTTTGGATCAAAGAAAATAGAGTATATCTATGAATAATATTGGTATCAATAAATCCAAATTTTACATAGAGAAATCAAATTAAAAATAGCGATTTTAACTCCTTTGATAAACTTTGAAACATTTTTTAAATTGACTTAATTTTTGTGGAGCTATGTTAGGTTCACAGCAAAATTGAAGGAAGAGTACACATTTCCCCATAATCCCTGTCATCACAAGTCCACAGCTTGCCTTATTATCATCACTCCTCATCAGAGTGTTACATTTGTTACTCTTGATAAACCTACATTGACACATCATGATCACCTGAAGTTCATAGTTTATATTTCAGTTCAATCTTGCTACTGTATATTCTGTGGATTTAGACAAATAGGTAATGACATATATCCATCATTATTTGGTATCATACAGAGTATTTTCACTATTATAAAAATACTTTGTACTCCCTATCCCTTCTCTTCCCCAAACCATCACAACCACTCATCTTTCTACTGTCTCCATAGTTTTGCCTTTTCCCAGAATATCACAGCTGAAAGCATATAGCGTTTTAATCTTTTCAGATTAATTTTTACACTTATATACATTTCAGGTTCTTCATGTCTACTCTTGGCTTGGGAGCTCATTTTCTTTTCACTCTGAATGACATTTAAAGCATTTTAAATGCTCTCTCAATAGAAGACAAATTTAAAAGTGTTCATTTAAAAAACATGAAGGAAGGAGTTCCTGTCATGGTGCAGCAGAAGCTTATCTGACTAGGAACTATGAGGTTGTGGGTTTGATCCCTGGCCTCGCTCAGTGGGTTACAGAGCCAGCATTGCCATGAGCTGCGGTGTAGATCTCAGACGCAGCTTGAATCCTGCGTTGCTGTGGCTGTGGCTGTGGTGTGGACCGATAGCTGTAGCAACGATTTGACCCCTAGCCTGGGAACCTCCATATGCCACAGGTGTGGCTCTGAAAGGATGAAAAAAATATATAATAAAAAATAAAAATGAAGGGAATGTTTTTCAAGCAAGATTGCAGTACTCTTGAGCAAAATCTGCTAGCTAGAAACTGTACCAACTTTTTGCTCAATACACAGCCTTCTTATTCAGCCATTTTCTTTTAAACTCTAATTTATAATATACCACAAAATGTTACACCTTTTGTTTATAATTGAGCTTCAGTTTACAGTACCCAGAGGCAATTTTGTTCTCAACCTCATCTGCCTCTTTCAGAATTATTCCTTCTTTCAAAATTTCTGGTCTAAAAAGAATTTGGAAGCCCTTCATAGGGGACAAGCAATAATCTTTATTTATTTATTTATTTATTTTTCCTTCAGATTCATAGATTTTGTTTTGTTTTTAATTTTTTATTTTTTTGCATTATAGCTGGTTTACAGATTTCTGTCAGATTTTCCAACGGCACCGTTTGGTGACCCAGTTACATGTACATATATGAATTTGTCACATGTGATTAGACATAGGTCCCCGTGCTATACAGTTGGATCTCCTTGCTTTTCCATCATTAAAGCACTAGTTATCCCCATTCCCTCCCACCCCTCCCCCACCCCCTTCCCCCACACCCTTGGCAACCACAAGTCTGTTCCCCAAGTTTGTGATTTTCTTTTCTGTTGAGATGTTCATTTGTGCAGTGTTTTAGACTCCAGTTGTAAGAGATTTCATATGGCATCTGTCTTTCTCCGTCTGACTTGCTTCACTCAGTATGAGGGTTTCTAATTCCATCCATGTTGCTGTGAATGAAATTATTTTATCCTTTTTTACTGCTGAATAGTATTCCATAATGTATATATACCACATCTTCCTAATCCAGTCATCTGTCGATGGACATTTGGGTTGTTTCCATGTCCTGGCTGTTGTGAATAGTGCTGCAGTGAACATGCGTGTGCAAGTGTCTTTCTCCAGGAAATTTTTGTCTGGATATATGCCCAAGAGTGTTATTGCTGGGTCATATGGTAGTTCCATGTATAGTTTTCTAAGGTACCTGCACACTGTCTTCCATAGTGGTTACACCAGCCTACATTCCCACCAACAGTGCAGGAGGGTTCCATTTTCTCCACACCCCCTCCAGCATTTGTTGTTTGTGGACTTGTTAATGATGGCCATTCTGACTGGTGTGAGGTGGTATCTCATGGTAGTTTTGATTTGCATTTCTCTAATCATCAATGATGTTGAGCATTTTTTCATGTGCTTGTTGGCCATCTGTATATCTTCTTTAGAGAAATGTCTGTTCAGGTCCTTTGCCCATTTTTCAGTGGGGTTGTTGGCTTTTTTGCGGTTGTGCTGCATCAGTTGTTTGTATATTTTAGAGATTAAGCCCTTGTCAGTTGCATCATTTGAAAAAATTTTCTCCCATTCTGTAAGTTGTCTTTTAGTTTTCTTTTTGGTTTCCCTTGCTGTGCAAAAGCTTGTCAGCTTGATTAGGTCCCATTGTTTTATCTTTGCTCTGATTTCTGTTGCTTTGTTCTCCCAAAGACTGACCTGAGAAAACATTTGTAAGGTTGATGTCTGAGAATGTCTTGCCAATGTTTTCTTCCAGGAGTTTAATAGTGTCTTGTCTTATATTTAATTCTTTAAGCCATTTAAAGTTTATTTTTGTGCATGGTGTGAGAGTGTGCTCTAGTTTCATTGATTTGCATGCAGTTGTCCAAGTTTCCCAGCAAAGCTTACTGAAAAGACTTTCTTTTTCCCATCTGAAGTTCTTGCCACCTTTGTCAAAGATCAATTGGGCGTAGGTGTCTGGGTTTATTTCTGGGGTCTCTATTCTGTTCCATTGGTCCATATGTCTGTTTTGGTACCAGTACCACACTGTCTTGATTACTGTGGCCCTGTAATATTACCTGAAGTCTGGGAGAGTTCTGCCTCCTGCTTGGTTTTTGTTCCTTATAAGCCACACAGGAAGTCCCAATAATCTTTAAATGTTGTTGTGTTCGCATTCAAATATATGAAAATACAGAACCATATAAAATATTTGTCACAAACATGTAAAATTTATCCAAACCAAAATTTAATTTATACAATGTAATAAAATCATTAAATTATCAGTAAATTCTTTGATATTTGGAAAAATGACTGGAATGCTAAATACTGGTTTACCGTCCTAACATTTTATTAAATAATTACATTAATGACTATTTACAATTTATATATCAGGCAAAGGATTTGGATAGAACATATTCAAAGGTTCTCAAAGTACATTTTGAAAGAACATATAACGGCACTGAAACATGGAAAAGGATAGGATTATGTACGTTCAACAGAAAAAAAATCTACATGCAAATAAATATATTTAGCTAATGTGATATACATTAAACAAAAACTGACACAATTGTGTATCATTTTATAACCTTCAGATGGGCAAACAAGGTCAGGAACAGCAAGGGACGTGGAGGATGGGAGCTTGTACAGCTAGTGGAGGCATGTTTACTTGCAAACATTTGGAAAACAAATTTGCAGTGTCCAGAAACTGAGTGGGCCAGCTCAGTAGACTAAAGAGGCCTGTCAAGTTTGTGCACGTTCACAGAGTGAAGCTCTTCACATAGACAGCAGTGATATAGAATTGCGTATTAGACAATCTGTTTAGCAGAACACAGTAGCTCCTCTGTGCAGCCATGACCCAGTTCCAGTTGTAGGTCTATTCTTTGTCTACAATAGAGAAATTTTTAAGATATGAGCTCTTATATACACGGATTAGAGGAAACAAATACCAAAATAAAAATGGGCAAGGGATTTGGATACACCCCTGGCTTGGGAACATGCATATGATGCAGGTACAGGCCTAAAATATATATATATATGTATATATATGTATATGTATAAAATATGTATATATATATATGTGTATATATATATATATATATATATGGCATTTTGTGTCTGGCTTTTTTCACGTAGCATAATGTTTTAAAAAAATCTTATGTTGTATCAATACTTCATTTTTTCAAGCAATGGATAATGTTCCATCATAAGGCTATAACACATTTTGTTAATCCCTTTATCTGTTGATAGACGTTTGGGTTATTTCTGACTTGGGGCTATTATAAATAATGCTCCTGTAAACATTCATGCACCATTTTTTGTTTTAGTGGACTATATATTTAAGAGTCGAGTTTCTGGGTTCTGTAGTTATACCTCTCTATTTGCCGTTTTTGAGTAACTCCCACACTATTTTCTAAAACAATTGTGCCAGTTTACATTACCAACAATATATGAAGGTTTCATTTTCTGTATATCCTTCCAGCACTTATTATCTATCTTTAGTTATCCTATAGAGTGTAAAGTAGTATCTCATTGCTTTTTTTTTCCTTTTTCCTTTTTTTTTTTTTTTTTTTTTTTTGTCTTTGAGGTCCTCACCCATGGCATGTGGAGATTCCCAGGCTAGGGGTCAAATTGCAGCTGTAGCCATTGGTCTATACCACAGCCACAGCAACACCAGATCTGAGACGTGTCTGTGACTTACACCACAGCTCACAGCAACTCCAGGTCCTTAACTCACTGAGCAAGGCCAGTGATCAAACCTGCATCCTCATGGATGCAAGTCAGGTTCATTTCCTCTGAGCCACGGTGGGAACTGCAATCTTAGTTCTATTTTGATTTGCGTTTTCCTAATAACAAATGAGATTGAGTTGCTGTTCATTTGTTTATTGGCCATTTGATTATCTTATTTGGTGAAAAGTCTATCCAAATCCTTTGCCCATTTTTATTTGGGTTATCATCTTTTTATTATTGAGATATAAGTCTTCATGTATTCTTGATACTAGTTCCTTATCTTATATGTTATTTACAAAGATTTTCTCCCTTTGTGTATTTTTTTTCACTTTCTTGTTGGTGAACTTTTAAGCCTAAAGTTTTTAATTTTTGATGAAGTTGATTTTATTTATCTTTCTACTTGTGATTTTTGGTATTATTAAAAATCCAGTGCCTTATATCTCCTAAGACCATTATAGTGTTAGCTCTTGTATTTAGGTCTTTGATCTATTTTGAGTTATTTTTTGTATATGGTATAAGACAGAGGTCTGACTTCATTTACTTTGTGTATGGTGTGAGATAGAATGTCCAGTCACCCCAATACCAACATTAAAAACTAGTCTTTCACCATTTCACCATTGGAATATTTTCTTGATCAATTAACAATGTATGTGAGAGTTTATTTCTAGATTCTTAGTTATGTTTCAATAATTTATATGTGTATTCTTTTGCCAGCACCACAATGTTTTGATTACTATTGCTCTGTGGTAAAATTTGAAACTAAAACGTTTGAGTGCCCCAACTTTGTTGAAATTGAAAAGTTTGAATCTTCCAACTGTTCTTCTTTTCCAAGATTGCTTTGGTTATGAGGGGACCCTTGAATTTTAGGGTCAGCTTTCAATTTCTAAGGAAAAAAAAGCAGATGAGATTTTCATAAAGAATGCAATGAATCTCTATATCAACTGGGGGATATTGCCTTTTAAACAAAATTAACATAGCACTTTCTTCTTATTTGCTCTTGTCTGAATATTTGTGTTCCTCCAAAATTCATATGTTAAACCCAACCCTCAAATTTATAGCATTAGAATATGGGGCTTTGGCGAATTGACTAGATCACAAGGTTAGAGCCCTTATGAATGGCAGTGTGCCCTTATAAAAAGGCCTAAAAAAAGTTCTCTTGCCCTTTTCATAATGTGAGGTTACAGTGAAATGATGGCCAGCCTTCTAGAAAGCAGGGTCTCAGCAAAACTAAAATCTTCCTGGACTTCATGTGTGGCTCACAAAAGTAAAATCTGCCAGTACCTTGAGTTTGGACTTTTCAGCCTCCAGAGCTGTGAGAAATAAAATTTTGTCTTTTATCAGTACCTAAGCTTATATTTGTTATAAAAACCCAAATGGACTAAGATAATACTTTAACTTTCCTCTCACGGACATGATACGCATCCCATTTATCCATATCTTTCATTTATTCAATGTTACTTTGTAGTTTTCAGTGTAAACATCTCAACGCTTTGTTATATTTATTCCCAATTAGTATAGTATTACTGCTTTTATATATAGGTTAAATTATTTTTTTAATTTAATTTTTAGATTGGTCACTGCTAGAGTGTAGAACCATAATTGACTTTTATGTGTCAGCCATATCCTTCCAACTTGCTAAACATGTTTATTAGATCTATTTTTTTTTTCTTAAGGAATTTGAAAACATTAGTTTATGTCATTCTCAACTAAAAACAGTTAACTTCTTCTGTTCCCGTATGGATCTATTTTCTTACCTAACTGCCTTGTTTAGAACTTCCAGGACAATGTTGAATAGGATTTGTAGGCATCAATATTCTTATGTTTTTCCTCATTTGGGGGAGGATGCTCTCAGTCTTCCATCTTTAAGGATGATACCAGTTATAGGATTTTTGCAGATGACCTTTATCAGATTGAGGACACAGTGATATTTCTAACATTGTTTTTTAAGCTTGTTAGTGACAAATGTGAATAATATTTTTTTTGGTTCATGTTGAGTTTTCATGCTATTTTTTATTTATTCTATGTGTATCTATCATATGGTCAGTTGGCACTTATAAGGCCGTAAAATGTCTAGGCATTGCAGAATTAATCTTCACATAGTAAAATTGTTGGCTAGCTATCTATCAAATTTTAATCAAGTTAAATTTTTACTATCATTAAAATAAGCACTCGGTGATATGTATATTAATAGATTCAAATAATATATTGTTATTAAGCACAGAATATAATTGTAAGTTGTACCGGAAAGAAATATTTTCACTCGAGGCTAATGTGATTCTTACCTTATATCCTTTTATAAGTGAGTGACAACCCAATTCAAAATGAATTGCATAAAAAATAACTTTTGTTGTTTGTTTTTTTTAATCACCTACATATCTAAGCATTATGTGGGTATTCTGCTGGCCTTGCCCAAACTTTGTTTATCTCTGTTGATTCATGTTGGGATGGGCTATTCATCTGTGCTCTGCTGGTAGCTAAATTGGGGAATTCCTACCGTAGGATGGCCTCATTCACAGATCCTCTATAACTAGAATGACCGTCAGTTTGGGCGATGAGGTTAAATGAACTATGCATCTCCCATTCTCCAGTAGACTAGTCCATATTATGGTGGCAGAGTTTTAAAAGTAGTGTGAAGATGAACAGTAGTACTAGGGTGAGGTGACTTTTAGTGATATTTTTCTCTTTAAAATTTGGGAGGCATTTTATAATGTTTACATATTGACTTAATACCAGATTCCAAAGAATTCATGTGTAAGAAAGGTACAAATACACGGCCTAAACAGCAAAGATTGCAAACTTAAAGGAAGAGGGTATACATATGTTTGTTGTTTAATTTTTCCTCACCTGTGTGAATAGAAGCATTAAAATGTCTGGAGAAAATATAAATCCTTTATGCATTATCACACATCCTTACATATAATAGTCATTTAATAAATACTATTAAATCAGATTAAATTAATAGATGAATAAATGAATTACAACTAAGGTAATACGGAATGTTTTAGTTCTTGTGATGAAAACTGGTTTAGATTTTGAGGAAAGGATATAGATAGCATTGCTGGTATATGTATGGGATGGCTGGGGGAATTAAAGGCTGGTAGAACGTGTCATAATGGAATATTCTGGGAATGGTGAGAGTTATCAGTTTCTTACAGCAGACTGGTGTACAGTAATTTTGAGAAGATAATTTGACTCAGCTTTGGTAAATTTTGAGAAAATAAGGAGCAAATGTTATTGTTAAATACTTGCAAACATATTAATACTATTTTTGAAAATATATCTGAATCTTGTTTTGAAGGAGTTCAATGAACAGTGTAAGCAATGGAAACCAATTAGGAGGCTTCACTAAGAAGGTGTGAATAGTGAGGGCTCAGGCTATTGTGGTGTCAGAGCAAAGAGAAAAGTAGGGTGAATGGGTATAAAGAACACTTTGGTTAGAAAATATTGGCTAATACCTATCACTCATCTTGGTATGTCTTAGTGATATTTATATTTCCTAAATGACACTTGCTTTCCTGTGCGTATGCTTCTTTTGCAAAATTCTTTTCTTATTTCTGACTATTCTATCCATTAGGTCTCATCTAAAATACCTCATTTTCTATGAAACAGCTATCAATGTTTATACACTCAATGATTACTCTTCATTCCTTTTAATTCCAAGAATACTATATTTGTACTTTTTAGAGCACCAAATTATCTGCCTTATACTATAGTCATTATTTTCATTATTGTTAAAAAAAATCTAGATCGTGAGGCCCATAAGGCTAGAATTATATCTTATTGCTGTTGGTAACTCTTTTAACTTAATGTATGTTTATTTTGAAATGTAGCCACCTGAAAATAAATTTAACAAGTTCGTGATGGCCCTTTAATGTGGAGGGAGAGGTCACAAATTACTGAGCTTTCCAGGCTAGAAAAACTATTGAGCCATTGATAATTTTAAGATAATGATCATTCTATCATGCTAAATCTTACTACCCCTCAAAAATCAAAACAAAATAGCAAAATATAGGAAGCTATACAATAATTGGTGAAAAAAATTTAATGAATAATTAAGATAAGAATGGCTTGCTTAATAATAAGCAATATTTATATAATGATTATAAATGATATGATATTTTCGTATAGCTTTGGGAAGTATTATCACTCGCATTTTATAGAAGAGACAATTGAATTTGTCTTGCTGCGAAAAAGTGAACTTTAGGCTTAAGTCTTGGCTTTTTGTTCCTAATGGCTTTTTTATTTCTACACCACAGTTAATGTTATAATTTAAGTATTACTTCTTGGGTATTTTGGGGTGATTACATTATACGTTTCCAGTAACAAAAAGTCTCTCTTTTTTTTTTTTTTTACTTAATGATTATTATTACAATTATAGCTGTACAAAAATTATCACAACTCAATTTGATAGCATTTCCATCCCAAGCCCTCAGTGCATCCCCCCACCCCCCAGATTGTCTCATTGGGAAACCATAGGTTTTCTAAAATCTTTGAGTCATTATCTGTTCTGCAAAGAAGTTCATTGTGTCCTTTTTTTAGTTTCCACATGTAAGTGGTAGCACTGGATGTTGGTGTCTAATTGTCTGACTGCTTTCACTTTGCATGATAATTCTAGGTCCATCCATGTTGCTATACATGTTGTTATTTCGTTCCTTTTTATGGCTGAGTAATATTCCATTGTGTGTATGTATCATATCTTCCCTATCCATTCATATGTCGATGCACATTTAGGTTGTTTCCATGACTTGGCTATTGTATAGAGTGCTGCAATGAGTACATGTGTCTTTTTGAGCCATGGTTTTTTCTGGATAGATGCCCATGAGTGGGATTGCTGGATCAAATGGTAATTCTATTTTGAGTTTTCTGAGGAATCTCCATACTGTTTTCCACAGTGGTTGCACCAATTTGCATTCCCACCAGCAGTGTAATAAGGATCCTTTTTCTTCACATGCTCTCAAGCACTTATTGTTTGTAGACTTTTTGATGATGGCCATTCAGGCTGGTGTAAGGTGGTACCTCACAGTGATTTTGATTTGCATTTCTCTAATAACGATTGATGTTGAACATCTTTTTGTGTGTTTTTTGGCCATTTGTATGTCTTCTTTGGAGAATTGTCTATTTAGATCTTCTGCCCATTTTTTTGATGGGGTTGTTTGTTTTTTTGGTATTGAGCTGTAGGAGGTGTTTGTAAATTTTGGAGATTAATCCCTTAGTCCATCGATTCAGTTGCAAATATTTTCTCGCATTCTGTGGGTTATCTTTTCGTTTCAATAACAGAAAGTGTTAATTTCTTATTTAACTATTAATATTTTGATGAGTGAACTGTTTCTGGAACTAGTTTAAACTATGCTACCCATTTATTGACATTTGATCAATAAATAGAGTTTAGACCCATAAAATGGTTTATATCCTGTGTTTTCTCCATAATACAGTATCCCTTCCAGTCTCAACCTGACTCGCACTCTGAATGTGGAAGGAAAGGAAGAAATAACTAATCGAGTAAATATTGAAAGCTAAATTGTTCAATTCTTCTTGAATTTGATGAAATGGGGTATACTAGCAGGGAAGCTCTTAAACTTAGAATATATCTTTGATGTGAAGTACATCTAAAGGATTCTCAAGTGAGAGTTATATGAAAGTGACCTAACCACCATGCAACTTATTCCCCACAGTTACCTGCCAGTCTGAGTGCTTCTATACCATTATAAAAATCTGTCAAGCATTCAAAACCAATTACACACAGGATGTCAAGTGTTCTCATGCCAGCTTTCCTTTCACTCCTCCTGGGATCCCACTGCCCATTTTCAGTTAAAAATATATATTCCTGTATTGAGGTTTTTGTCAATATAAACTTTACTATTTTATTCCCATCTCTCATTTAACAAAAGTGAATGTGATTGTCTTTGAATAACCAAAAATTATCATGGGCCACAGAAGATGTTCCATGTTGTTATATTCTACAAACTTCTGTCAAGACAGAAATCTCAATGTTTGTGCGTGATTTAAAAAGAATTTTAAGTTTATTATTGGATAACTTTTCTATCTAATCTATCTTTGTACTGTATTTACATGGCACTTTACCCATAGTTTTGTTTTAGTTACTATAAATCTGTAAAGGAAATATCAATTGAAACCCAAAAGTGCTTTCTTCTTTAAGCTATTTGAAATCACAGCTGGAAATAACCATAGTGCCAAAAAAAGAAAACTACACAAAAATTTCAACCAAGATGCACAAAACTTGTAATTTCGTTGATTTACTAAACACATGCCTTTATAAAACTCCTATCTATTAACAGTAAAATATCTGATTGTTCTACATGCCAATTCTTTGCAAAAATAAATATTAATTTAATTTCAATGAAAATGGAAGCAGGATGCATTCAATTGATTAAACTGAAAGGGGAAAATTCTAATACACTGATAAATTTGAAAAAAATCGCAATTTTTAATAACCATATTTTTATTCTGTGTTAGATTATATGAGGTCTATTTTAATATAAAGATTCTATCATTCCAAGTAAACACATGCATTTAGAGTATAATTTTCATGGCTAGTATTTAAAGTGTTTGAAATTTTTTTGGAGTTCCCTTCATGGCTCAGTGGTTAACGAATCCGACTAAGAACCATGAGGTTGCGGGTTCGATCCCTGGCCTTGCTCAGTGGGTTAAGGATCCGGCGTTGCCGTGAGCTGTGGTGTAGGTCGCAGACGCGGCTCGGATCCCACGTTGCTGTGGCTGTGGCAGCTACAGCTCCTGTTAGACCCCTAGCCTGGGAACCTCCATGTGCCGCGGGTGTGGCTCTACATAAAAAAGGCAAAAAGACAAAAAAAAAATTAAAAAGAATTTTTTATTGAAGTATAGTTGATTTACAGTGTTCCTTCAATTTTTGTTGTACAGCAAAGTCACCCAGACACACACACATACACACACATATACAGATATATATTCCTTTTTTTTCCATGCTATCTTCCATCATGTTCCACCCAAGGGACTGAGCACAGTTCCCTTTGTTGTATGGTAGGACCCATTACGTATCCATTCCAAACGTAATAGTTTCCATCAACCAAGCCCAAATTCCTATTGCCACATAAATATTGTTTTAAATCATGTATTGTTGATTTTACATGTTTTACAGCTCTGTGAAATGATATAATAATAACCTTTTAAAATATGATTTTTTAATATAATATTTCAGAGATTCAGCCATGTCATTAGTATACTTGCAGTTCATTCACTTCCATTGTTGTCATTTTGTTAATCAGTCACAATGTGTTGATATACATTTGACTTTTTGGAAGAATTTTCATTTAAAAATATTCTGCAATGAGTATGTTTTCTAGATCATATATATGCGTGTGTATGTGTTTCTTCAAGAGACAGTCATTTGAGTGGACTTTGTTGTTCATCTCCAACTTTAGATAATGCCAAGGAGTTTAATAAAACATTGTCCAATTTAGACTTCCATCAGTGGTACGCAGATTTTTTACATCCTGTTATCTTGTGTTTTAAAACTTGCTAATTTTGGACAAATTTAGGATTTATAAGTAGTACTGCACTCTTATTTTTTTATACTTCTGCTCATTACTTAGATTTAATACATTTTCATATGTTTGTCATAATTTGTGGTCCTTTTTTCTGAAATTCATCACGTTTTAAAGTTGTTTTAATTTTTAACAATATTTTCTTATATTCAAAACCTATATATATAATATGTTAATATAGGAAAATAGAAAATATATGTATTCTAAGTAATAATCCTTTATTACTTAGATATATTACAACAGTTCCAGCTTCAGCTTGGCTAACTACTGATGATCTGTTTTCACAGATAAAATCTCTTTTCTTTTATGTAGTAAAATTCATTATTATTCTGACTTGTATGCTTTCCTTTTCTTAAGAAATCCTATCAAAACCCAAGACAGAATTTCTACTACAGTCAAAATTTACATAGTTTACAAATAACATTTAAATATTTAAATTATTGATAATTAATATCAGCGTGTAGTATGAGGAGTTATTTCATGCTCTTTTCCTTTCCTTTCCATAAAAATAACCCATTGTCATGCACCATTTTTAGGACAGTCCTTTCTTTTCCAGAAATCTCCAAAGCTACCTGGCATGTGTTTAGGGTATCATAGGTATATTTTCAGTCTCTTCCATTGGCTATTTTTTTTTATCTTTACCTTAATCACACTTTCTTCTTAACAATAGTTTTGTGAGAGATTCCTGATGGCCTGGTGGGTTAAAGATCCAGCATTGTCACTGCTGTGGTGCAGGATCAGTCCTTGGCCAGGGAAATTCTACATGCTGCAGGGAAGCGCCCCTCCCCCCCAAAAAAATCAGTAATTTTATAATGTCAATATTTGATAGGTATATAAAATATTCCTTTCACAATAGGTCCTTATCTTATATTTCATATTCAGAAATACCTTGGTTCATTATGCCCATTTCCTCTTTTACAAAAATATTAACATTAATGTCTTTGTAAAAACTTTTTGAGATACTAATTCAAAGTTCAGTAATTTTACATATAGATTTGGGCATGACTAATATCATTACGGTATAAGCTCTGTCTAATCATGATCATAATTTATCAGAAAATACATTTAGACTTTTTTTTTTTTTTTTTTTGCTTTTTAGGACTGCACATGAGGTATATGGAAGTTCCCAGTTAGTGGTTGAATCTGTCTTACAGCTGCCAGCCTATGCCACACCTAGAGCAACACAGGATCCAAGCCTCATCTGCAACCTATACCACAGCTCAGGGCAATGCCTGATCCCTGACCTACTGATCAAAGCCAGGGTTCAAATCCACATCCTCATGGATAGTAGTTGGATTAATTTCCACTGCACCACAAAGGGAATTCCGAAGTTCTTATAGCTTTTAATAATGGTATATTTTCTCTATAAAGTTCTTATACACATTATATTTATTTTTATATATTTTATTTTTATATGATTGTGAATAATAATAAGTCACAAATTTTGAATTTATTATTTTGAACTCTTTATTGGTGATGTGTTGAATTGCATTTATTTTTAGTGCTTTGACGTTATAGCAAGCATTACCACTAGTTTCTGTCATTAATTATAATAAATATCTGAAATAAGTTGAAAGTTTTGGGCAGTGTTAATATGATTACTTGTGAATAACAGATTTTGTTTATTCTTTTCCATCTTGAAGTCCTTTTATATATTTCACTGCCATTTCTTCTACTGGCTAGAAATTCCAGTACAGTGTTAATCAGAGGTGATAATAGTGGTATCTTTGCCTTGACATGATTAATGAAACATTTCTGCCATTTCAACATTATGAATAATAATTATTAGATTTTTGGCCAATATAGTGGTGACTTATCATCTTTAAAACTATGCTTCAGTGGAGTTCCCGTAGTAGCGCAGCGAAAACAAATCCTATTAGGAACCACAAGGTTGCGGGTTTGATCCCTGCCCTCGCTCAGTGGCATAAGGGTCTGGCGTTGCTGTGAGTTGTGGTGTGGGTCTCAGACACAGCTGGGATCTGACATTGCTGTGTCTGTGGCGTAGGCCAGTGTCTGTGGCATAGGCCAGCAGCTGTAGCTCCGATTAGACCCCTAGCCTGGGAACCTCCATATGTTGCAGGTGCAGTCTTAAAAAAGCAAAAACAAAAAAAACAAAAATGAAAATAAATCTCTTTAAAAAATAAAACTATGCCTTAGGAAGAGTGAACATTTGGCATTAGGTAAATATCTGCTTAATTGATGAATTAATAGAGTAAAAGATATGAGGAATTAAACTATGTTATTCTTATTTATAGAAGATCCAGACTTATTCATGGGCAGGGATAATATTAAACAGAATATGAAAATATTTGAATTCATTTCCGTAAAATTATTGTTGTGAAAAAAGACTATTAACGTTCTTCATTACTCATTGTATATTTAATGGTGTGTATATATGAGCATCATTCTTTGTATATGATCTAGGGGAAAACTGGCAGTGCCCCAGTGATTATTCAAGGCATGGCTTAAGGTGACTATCACAATTACAGGCTTCATTTTCCCAGAAAGCTTTTCTGTGGAATGTAAAAGCTTCACTAAATGTTAGTTACTTGACAGGCTGCACCTGCAAAAGGAATATTTTATTTCTAAATTACTATTCTGAAGACCCCATAATATTTAATCTTTTAAAGTGCTATAGTGATTCAGAGTAGATAAAATTGAAATGCATGTTTTCCAGAAGACGAACTGAAACCTATTAAGCCAGAAAATCTAGACCATTAATTTTTCTCTACTTGTAATGGGAGGTTTGTGATAGACTTGTGACTGATCTTTTTTCTCAGAGATTGTTTCTTTGCTCTGTCTATGTTCAGAAAGATGTAATACCATCTCCCTGATAATAAGTATTTGTTACTTAGCAACAAGTTCTACTTGTATACACTACAATTCATGGTTAATGTATCTCACACATTCTCTCCAAAAATGAATAGTTATGATGTTTTAGGCTGAAATAATAGTTAAATTGAACTGAATGCTTTAAAAATTCAAATTCTGCAAGCAGACCTGCAGAGCTGAAGAGTTTATTAAACCACAAAATAATCTAAACATAAAATAACATCAGTATATTCAGTTGGGATAAAAGTCAGTAAATCCTGACTACTTTGGCATTAAAACTTTAAGCTGAATAAAAGTCAAAATAATAAAAGCATGATGTTTTCTTTAGGAAATGAATGAGGGGCCAACTATATTTTAGTAGATTTCAACTGAGAAATGCAAGTTGAACTGTAAATTCGGATGATTAAATACTAATGAGGCTATTTGAAAGCTGAATGTGATCTAAGGGTACCTCAATAATATGAGAATATTTGTTGGAAAAGTAGAATTTTCTGGCCCTGTGTTTTATATGACATTATATGCATTTTGGCTCAGAAGTAAAATATCATACAATAAAATAGAACAATCTAAAAACTGACCTGTCAAAAATGAAATAAGGTTGATTCAGAGCAAGTTAAGTTGCCATTACTACAAATAATTAATTAAAAACTGGATGATGTTTTGAGAGAAAAGCCAAATAGGAAATTCATACATTGCTAAAGGGTACTAGTTAAATATAATTAATCCTGAGTTTTCAAATTAAAAATAACTAAAATTCACACCATTACATATTTCCTCGAAAAGTAATTCTCATTAGTTTTTTTATAGAAGATGAAGCATATGAATTACCATTTAAATTTTTCATGGTACAATTTTAGTTTTTAGAAATATCAATGACTAAATGTTAAGTGCTGTATTTTGCTAGTCATTTAAGAGAGGATACTAAAACTTTTATTTGATATACCATCTCATCAAAATACCCATTTGATATTTAAATTAGAAATTTAAAATATGTATGACCATGATTCATAAGCTTCTAGAATATCATGAACTCTTCAAAGGTATATTTTAAGCTAAGACCCTAACCCAGGAATTTGGACATATATAAAAGTAGTTTTAAAGTGCATTTCAGTATTTACATTGCAGAGGTCTAATAATATATAATCTTTCATGAAAAAGTGTTAATAACATCTTTGACATAAAAAAATCTCTATTCTTTGCACTTAATGTATATTTTTGGACTTGTGTTAAAAAAGTCAGGGGTGAGTGTGAGGAATAAAATTTGAAGAGTGTTAATATTTGATGTAATGAAGAAAAATCAATTTCCATTTGAAAATTTAGAAAAAAAAATAATTCCGTTTCTTATCCTATAATTCTGATCTTGCTACAATTTTCACTTCTAGCAATTACCACCAGAATGTATAAGGCATTTTTAGAGTGCCCTAATATATTTTACCCTAGTATCCTTTGACTTCTCTACCTAGATACAATTTATTTGATTACTATTTTCAAATTAATTATATCATTCTTTATGGTAGTCATTTAATAATCTTTTTTCAAATTTCAGACTAAAAAAATAAAGGATGTGTTAAGGAATTGCTTTGTCATTAGAAATACTTCATATCTTGTTTTTCTTCATTTCAGTTACTTTACATATACATCTAAAAATTACCGAATGATAGCTGTTTATTATTTCTGTATTTTTTAATTAATGCTATATTTCGTTTCAGTTTGGAGAGTATTTTTTAGACACAAGGGAATCTTTAAATTGTAGCAAAATATACATAGCATAAAATTTACCATCTTAACAATTTTTAAATATACAGTTCAGTGGCAGTACATTAATGTTGTGCAAATATCACCACTATCCATCTTTATCTCCCTCATCCCCTATACATGCAAGTGGGGACACTATTGGATTTCCCTAGTTGCCTCATGCAGATGTGCTTCTTTGTCAGCACCTGAAATGCCTGGCCTGTGATGAGGGTGGACATAACTGGAAGTTAGTTTTTCTTGAATTTCACAAATATTCTCTAAGCCTCAGCAGAGTCCATGTAATGTGATTAGTGCTGCAGTCCCATCTGTGGAGAAGATAGCCATGTCCTTTTGGAGCTGAGATTCTCAGCCTCTAGCTTCTGTATCTTCCATAAATATATTCTCTGATCCAGCAGCAGCAGTCTTAGCTTACAGCCCCTGTGAGACATTCCTATGGGGCTTCAGAGGACAGCACAGCTGATGGGTGAGAAGGAAGGCTGGCTTCCTCTGTCCTCAGAGCTTGGATTTACAAGGCCAGTGGGCACCACCTAGGCAGGAGACATGATGCTGCTCCTTGTGTGAATGTCCCATAGTGGTCAAGTTGGGTTTCGTCCGTGGTTTTTTGTTTTGCTTTGTTTTGTTTTTACCACATAGTGATTTGTTGTTTCTATTAACATTAACAAAATGATCACTGCGATAAGTTTAGTTACCATCTGTCAGCATACAAAGTTATTACAGCATTATTAATGATATTCCCTATACTATACATTAAATCTCCATGACTTATTTATCTTATAACTGGAACTTTGTACTTCTTAATCTTCTTTCTTTATTTCCTTCATTCCCCCTACTCCTTTCGTCTCTGGCAACCACCAGATTGTTTTCTGTATCTATGAATCTGCTTCTATTTTCCTATATTTATCTGTTTATATATATTTTTTTTGGTTCTGCATGTAAGTGAAGTCATATGGTATTTTATTTTTATGTCTAACTTAATATACTTAGCATAAGTATATTATGGGTTCATCCATGTTGTCACAAATGGTGATATTCATTTTTATGGCTAATTCTTTATTTTGTATATGTACCATATCTTCTTTATTCATTCATCTATTAATGGACGTGTGGTTGCTTCCATATCTTAGCTATTGCAAATAGTTCTTTAATGGAAAAAATACTTCTAAGACCTATGTCAAAAAGTTTACTGTATTTTCTTCTAGGAGTTTTGTGGATTCAGACTTTTAAGCCTTTAATCCATGTTAAGTTTATTTTAAAAAACAGTTTAAAGTGTGATCTGGTTTCATTCTTTTGCATGGAGCTGTGCAGTTTACCCAAAACCATTTATTGACGAAAGTGTCTTTTTCCCACTGTATGTTCTTGCCTCCTTTTTCATAGATCAAATGACCGTAAAAGCATGGATTCTTTCTAGCCTCTCTTTCTGTTCCATTGATCTATATGTCTGTTTTTGTGCCAGTACTATACTATTTTGATTACTATAGTTCTGCAGTAATTTTTTGAAATTTGGGAGTTAATACTTCTAGCATTCTTCTTTTCCAAGATTGCTTTGGCTGTTTGTGGTCTTTTGTGTTTCCACACAAATTTTAGGATTGTCTGTTACAGTTCTGTAAGAAAATTTCTTAGCTATTTTGATAGAGATTGAACTGAACTGTGGATTTCTTTGGGTAGTATGGACATTTTTAAACAATATTATTATTTCGATCTATGAGCATAGTATACCCTTCCATTTATTTGTGTAGACTTTATTTTTTTTCATCAGTGTCTTATAGTTTTCAAAGTACAAATCTTTTACCGCCTTAATTAAATTTACTGCTAGGTATTTTATTCTCATTGGTGAAACTGTAAATGAGATTGTTATCCTAATTTATCTTTCTGATAGTTTGTAGATAGTGTATAGAAATGCAATAGATTTTTTTAATTAATTTTGTATCCTGCAACTTTCCTGAATTACTTATTAGTTCTAAAAATTTTGAGGGGGGAGTCTTTAGGGTTTTCTTTATATAGTATCATATCATCTGCAAATAGTGACAGTTTTACTTCTTTCTTTATAATTTGAATGCCTTTTATCTCTCTTTCTTGTCTGATTGCAATGACTAGGACTTATACATTGTTGAATAAAGGTGGCAAGAATAGGCATTCTTGTCTTGTTTCTGATCTGAGAGAAAATGCTTTCAGCATTGGCCTGGGGGATCCTCAGAGGCGCTGCTTTAGGGCTGCCGTGGCAGGATGGCTGGAACTAGAGTAGGCATGGGCCAAGAGAGTCCTGGAACATTCCATACCATAGCTGCCCATGTGGGATGGCTGAAGCTGAAACAATTGCAAATTAAAGAGTTGCAGGAAATGTCACACATGGCCTCTTTGGTGGAATCGCTATAACAGGTGTGGGTCAGTGATTCCCAGAGGGTACCGTGCCAGGCTGCCTTGGCAGGATGTTTGGAGCTTGGTACATGGGGTGGGTGCAAGGGAACCTCTCTGAAGACAGCTATAGCTGTTGTGGGCCAGAGTTTTGGGGATGCTGGTACAGCCTTGGCTGACCTTGTCTGCTTATCTATGCTTGTATTGTGTTCTCATGAATGCTATCATGAAGAAGCGGGGGGGGGGGGGAGGCAAAACTTGCACTCTTAGGTATCTCTGACCCTGGAATGATGTGCAGCAGTTCTCCACCCATTTGGCAGATGCTCTAGGATTAGTAAATAGATTTCCTTTGTAACTACCCTAGGTGCCCTTTTTATCTATACAAATGAGTCTATGCAGGAGCCGCTCAGTAATGTCCCTTTCTAAAGCAGTTTGACAGGTTTGCAGTATAATAGCTCCATCTCTCTTACCTGTCTTTCTGTGATCCCTCTGTTGTTTGCTGTGCAGAATCGGTCCAATTATCCCTCAATTCTTCTTCAGGAGGAATTGCTCAGTATGAAGGTATAGATTCAGTATGTACCTCCCCAGGGGAAGGAAGTGAGTTCAAGATCTTTCTAGACCGTCTTTACCAAACCACAGTTATTATAGCGTTTCAACTAAACATTCTAGGTAACATTTAGTTTTTTATAACATATTTGCTGGCTTCCATAACTGTAATAATTTGAATGTTAATATTAGTCCAGCATGTGTAGAACCTTTTTCTCTGGAAAACAAATTTATTTTTCCAAAATGCAAGTTGTATGTGAGTATATACACTATTATTTGGTATGTTGAAAATATGTGAAATATCTAGTAGCTCATTTTCTCAAGACTTAGGAAGATAGAAGAAACTACTGTATAGTCCTGGATATTTTACCAGGCTGAAAATTTAATATCCTATGGTTTTAATTTACAGTTAAGTTTTGGGGAAGAACTTTACCTGTCATTTATAATATGAATAATAATTTACTCTCTGGTGAATATTGGTACAAATAAAATTTGTTTTCCACCCTTTTAAAGTGAACCATACACTGTTTTTCTTTTATGTCAATGAACTCTATTTGGAAATTTACATGTACTCTTGTCTTCTTTGAAATATTTTTCACTATTAATATTTTGTCTTGTTAAGTGGCACAAGTATCATCCTTTGAATAAAAAAGATGCTAATCTGATGCAAGTTCTCCCAAGTTTATTCAGACTAGTTTTTAGTGGTTATAGGGTTGTGCACATCATGCTCCCTTCTCATTTGAGGATTTAATTAACCCATCCAATTTTCTACTGATCTCTATGATATTGGAGAGCAACCATGTGTTCACACAACCTAGGTTCTGGAGTTATGATGATAGATAAGGTATACATCGACCTTTCTTCAGGGAACAGATGCATTCTGTAGTCACAGAACAGAGTGGAACAAAGAGCCTCTGTTGGAGATTGGGAAGGATATGGGGATCCATTACTGAGTCTTAGCATATTGGTTACTGCTCCTAAATAGCTAACAAACCAGAAATTTCAAACCAATTAATTCGCCTTTTTTTTATTTTTACAATTTCTTTTTATTCTTATTGATTTCTTGTTAATGTTCAAGGGCTTGAGGATTTGACCCCTGTATGTATTTATTTACATTGAAAGAATCATCAAACGTATTACATAGTGCCCATATTTCCTTAAACCCTATGTTGATTCTACTGTCAGTAACATTAATATCATGAACTAGATGAGCCACTGTAAATTTAGACAAGCTCAGATTACACAGCAGATCACATATTTCATTGCTTGGTATTTGACCTCACATCTCATCCTTTCTGAAATTGCTTTGCTTCTGTCCCTCAAACATCGAACTCTTTAAAGAGGGGCAAAGGAGTTTTAAATGCTACATAAAGTAGTGTCTTCTGTCTGTTCCCTTCCAAACAAACACCACTTCTAATTACTGAGTGTCAAACATTTCTATTTAAGAAGTTTGGTTTTCTACAAGATTTTCTATTTATAATTACTTGGCCTATTCTTTTCCTTGGAATTTATTTGCTATAAACTATTATTTCTATGATTCATTTAGTTATATGTGATTTTTTTCCTAAACAAAAATATATATTGTTTATTCTGATGTAATTTCAATGTCATAATTAAAGATATTGAGCTTATATAATATAGTAATTAAAAAAATAAAATGAAGGGAGTGAGATAGTGGCAGCTGTGCTAATCTGGGAGACCAGCACTACACAGCATGACATAATTTCCAGTTCAGCAATCAGAACTTGTTAAGATCATCAGAAATTGCAACTGAAATAATTTATTTTATTTGACATTGATAGATTGAAATTACAATATAAATGAATTAGATATGTTATAGATAATTAGTTTTCAAAACACCACTTAACTTAGGTGTCAGACTTGTGGTACAAATTTCATATCAAATGTTATTTTCTAACTTTTCATGACAAACAGATGGTCCCCACTCAGAGAAAGAGGAGAAAAGAAAAAAAAACACTTTGTAAATATTTAAAACAGCATAAAGCCAGTTTGAAATATCTTTTAGCCCTAAATTTAAATAAGTGATGGGCCAAGATCAATTAACGTGTCTGGCTCCCATACTATAGTGGTGCAAAAGTGCCACAGGAGCTTTCCTAAGCTTGAATAATTATCTGAGGTTTAGGATCTCAAATATAAGTAAAAAGAACCACTTGAATTAAAAAATTTGGCAGTGATTCAAGATATTGTAATTATCTAGTAATCTTCAAAAATATTCACAGATGGAGTCAGCAAATTTAAAATGCTTGGTTAATATTGTATTATTTAACAATTATATGAAATATATATTTTAAGTAGGTGAAAGGGTGATATACTTTACATCAAGATTTCTACAGATCAGCTTTATTAGTTATATCAGTCTCATGAAAACAGTTGAAGTGATAGCAGTCAGTTATCTTCTTCCCTTTAGACTATATTAAATCTCCATAAGCATCAAACCAGGGATATGTGCAGGTGCTTACTGTGGAATGCTTTTGGATAATTATATATTTATAGAATATAGTTTCTTAATATGTAAAGCTTTAAAAAATATGTGAATGACTTTTTCAAAAATCTATTGACAGTTTATTTTAATGAATCAATAGAATTGAGAATCACTTTATTAATTACATTTCAGTATTTTCCTACTTTTCCATTCAGTTTGTTAACTTAGCTCTAAAAAAAAAAAAAACCTTCCTCCAAAATAATTTTGTTGGAAATTAGATAAAGGTTTTTGGGCAAAGGCATTAAAAAATTATATTTGGGGAAATTTTTAAAGAGTAATTGAAAATTGCTGTGCCTAACTTAAACTAGTACATAAAGGAAAGAAGTTCTAGTTAAATACAGTGGATATAATATTTGTGTTTATTTTTACTTCTTCCTGAAACCCATAAGAATAGCAATGAAGAAAATAAAACATAAGAAATGTCAACATAAATTATGATGTTGAAATTTGATGAGAAATCTTAAATTATTCTGTTTGAGGTTTCTTTATTTGGTTAAATACCCTTAAAGGAGGAACCAACAAAAAACAAAGTAGTGTTTCTCAGAAAGCTTCCAAAATTAGATACATCAGATATCTCCAAAGTCCAAAGTTTTGGTGGAGTTGAAAACAGAAGAATTTTAGTGATATCTAAAAAACACATAGTGAGAATGCCTGATTCCATTCCTCTACCTGCATAACCAGCAAATGACTATCTTATACTTAAGCAGAAGATAGAGGTTTTGCTAGGTGGAAAAGCTGATACGGATGGGCAGATCTGACCCTCAGTCATTGAGAGATGAAATGGTTATTTGCCTATTACAGAATGAAACTGCAAGCTACTGTGTTTGTCCTATTTTTCCCATTCACTCCATGTCAGGATGTTGGATAATTTTCACTTGGATAATTTCCTAACTCAGGAATAAATTCCTGTGAATATTTGGATGTCCCCAAAAGACACAGCCTTATTCCCATATAAACATCATTACAAAGATCCAGCAGTTCATCAGCTCCACCAATTTGTACTGAATGTCTTCTCAGTTTTAAATTGATTTACTTTTAAATATGGGAGATAACCAGTAGTCATCTAACCTTTGAATGGACTTTCTAACATGAAAGTGAAGAAATTTTATAAAGAGATGAAAAGTAATTTGGACATGAAACAGGATCACGCAAGAAGCAGAAGAAAATATCAAAAGAACTAAAACACCACAATTAATATATAAAGAAAATTTACTTTCATTAGTCAAAAACATTATGCCCCTTAAAAAAGAAATTCAGAAGTAAAGAAAGAACTCTTGGGAGTGGCTCAGTCGTAATGAACCTGCCTAGTATCCATGAGGACAAGGGTTCAGTCCCTGGCTTTGCTCAGTTGGTTAAGGATCTAGCATTTCCAAGAGCTGTGGTGTAGTTCACAGATGCAGCTTGATTCCCTATTGCTGTGGTTGTGGTATGGGCTTCTATTTAATCCCTAACCTGGGAACTTCCATATGCCATAGGTATAGCCCTAAAAAGCAAAACAAGAACTCTTGGAAATTAAGAATGTTATTACTCTCTTAAAAATCTGAAAGAAATGTTACACAATAAAATTTAGGAAATGTTGGAGAAAGTAGATAGAGATTCAATGTTATAAAACAATAGAAGATAGTAAAGTTGAGTAGTCCAGGTCATTTAATATGGAACTTATATGTGTAACAGAAATAGATTATAAAGAAAATGTAGGGATAAACTATCCAAGAAAAAAGTTTAAGACGTGGAAGTTATGACTTTTATGGACATAAAATGTCCAGTAAAAGCTCAACATGGTTTATGAACAAAGAATTTCAAGGCATATCACTGTGATATCACAGAACACTTGGAAATAAGTGAAAATTCTAAAAAGTTACAGTGGGGAAAAATGCAGTCAAATACATCAGGATTCAGACTAGCACTGTGTATAAATAGCAAAAAAAAAAAACACACACACACAAAAACAGTATTGTCCAAATAATGAGAGTAAATAGCTTCCATCCTGGAATTCTGCATCCAGCCAAACTATCACAGTAGCTCTTTGTCTGCTTCTGCCTATTCCATTACACATTGTTCTTTGCCTGAAACATAAAATGCAAGGATCTTTGAAAATGTTTATTAATTACATATTACTTTTTAATTTGAATCTAAAAAAGTGCATAACATATTACTATTTTTTTCCTGTTAGTCTTCTAAACATTCTTTAAATCTAATCTCTTCTTCATTTCATTCAAGCAACAATCCCTAAAATAATGCTAGCTCTGCCTTCTCAGTTCTCACATACTTTACTGTTCACATTTCTATTACTATATTTTCACATTACTTTGTAATTGTTTTTTTTAAATATTAGTCTCTTATGGCTGACATAATTGTCTTAAAGTAAGAACTTTAACCATTATCAGAATCTAAGACAATGCCTGTTACAAAGATTAGAGTCAAAGACTTAAAGTTAAAAAAAAAAAAAAAACATGAACAAAGAAGAAGATAACTTTCTATAGGAGGTGGAAAGTTTCTCCATAGATTTATGTTTTCATTTTATAATATAGACAAAAATCTATCTTGTTTATTCTATTTATATCATATTAAAAAGAGTAATATCCAACCATTACCTGCAGAAAATGGAGTTCCATATTCATACTGCAAATCAGTTGAGTCCAAAACTTTGGTTAGTATTATCCAGTCATTTAAAAATATAATGAATATATTATCATGGAAAAGAATTAAATAATATATATAATTCAGAGCAGGTAGAGGATTGGATAGAACAAACAACAGTACGTAAAGGTTTCAACACAGCAAAATTTTAACTGTATTGATAACATTCAGAGAAATCATAAATGCTGCTTTGAGAAAAGAACATTTTGCTAAGCTATTAGTAACATCAAAAAGTATCTGCCAGTGCACATTCTGATAACCAGAATCCTGCTACTGAAATGAGAAAACGTGGAGGGCTTCTAGAAAACATAAATGCACAAACACACTCAGAAATCCACCCATATTATCCAGACATTCGTATCATTATTTCAATTTCATATCATTATTGGAATTTTAGAGGGGATTTGCCAGTAAACTATGAATTAAAACCTACTAAATTTTGGCAAGTGAATTTATAGCTTATTGTTTGGATATTGCCAAAGCTTTAATATATTTCAAGCTGTGAAAAACAAAGGAGCGATCTCTAATAAAATGAAAGAATAATTCCCTCTCTTATAATATGAACATTATTAGAATAATTGAGTTGATGGTTCTTATCTATAAAAAAATGATAATAGCAAAACAATAGGATGATAATTATCAAAGTGTTAATTATAAATATATGTTTGTGTAATTTATCAACAAAAATTTGTTTACTCCCTAGTTTGTGAAATCCTTAGTTTGTAGCATTAGAGTTTTGAATCTTGATTTTCATGAGTTTCTAGAAGTTGGAGTTTATGGATATCTAAAATACTGAGTAAAACGGAAATGTGGTTGTAGTGGGAAAGGGGTACCAGTCAGTCTCAAATAAATTAATCAGACTTGGGAAATAATGTTTGCTACACACTATTGTGATGGTGGTATTTCTGTTATAAGGCACTGTAGTAAGAGCTAGTAAAGAACTGATCTCTAAGTCAGGAAAGAAGAGATTTATCCAAATTATCAGCTCCCAATAAAACTTGCTTGACTATATATATGCTTTAGTGTACAGGACAAAAGAGGACAAAATATAGTGATTCCATTTGCTCTAACTCTAAACCTGCAACCTCTACTCATCTTGAGAGTGGGCTGTTCCATTTTTGTGACATTTAGAGCTACTCTTTATCTTACATGAGATAATGTAAAAGTAATACCCATACTTAGATGGTACATAACCTGGGAAAAACTGTGAAGAATGGGATCTTGATTATCACCACTGTTACTCCAGTAGCTGCTGAGTGCTGCTTTTGAGGTCTAACTCTCATTGGTTAGGCAATCTGTCCTGGGAAGACTTAGCAATGTTTTTCATAGCCAAGCCGTATATTCCAACATTGCAAACTCATTCTCGGACTTCCTTATTGTACTTCTCAAAGCACACAGTATTAAAGTTCTGTAAGTTATTCTACATCAATCCCTGTATCTGACACCATGTATGCAAGCAGGGTAAAGCACTCATCTCTTGGTTTCAGGGACACCCAATCCTCTCGACTTATATTATGCTGCTTCTCATTTTCACTGCGTGTAGAGCACACCACTCCCCACCCCTCCAGGAAAAACCATGTTAATATTCCTCACATGTCCTATATAAAAATAAAATTTTTAATGGGGGGGTGGTTCTGGGAAGCAGCTCCAATATTTATGATAATTATAGTAGCTTTTAATTGAAGTAGGTCTCAGAAAAATGAGCTGTAATGTTTATATGTGCTTTTGAGCAAATCATTATGTACTAGGGTGTTTCTTCTCTGTATCATTTATCTCCTCTTTCCTTATAGTTTTGAAACTCTGAATAGGTCTTTAAATGTCTGAAGCGGTAAATATATCTTTTCTTCAGTTATCTTACTCTAACTCCTATTTAAAATATTTACAAATGAATATGATATATCCATGTATTTTCTCTTCTTTCTTTTTTTTTTGTAACTCACATGAAATTTTACATGTGCTCTTAGGTTTTTCTATTTTTTCTTGGTTATGTGAAGGAAACACTATACATGACCCTTTAGGTCTCTAAGGGAAAATAAAGAATATAACCCCTCTTCTAGGTAAGAGAATCATGAGATTTTACTGATAACATGCTGTTTATCATGTTATTAGTATGAGGCATAGATTTTTTCCAACTAAACTATAAAATGCTTTTTAGATGTTTTAGTTACAGTCATAGCCTCTTTTAGTCATCATGATACATACAATTATTTTAAGGAAAAAAAGTAATTCTTCCACTACTCCTTGGCCATATTTTTCAAAGTATTTTCCTCCAGGGCATCTTCTCCCTTACTATTCATGTGAGATCCTGGCATCTTAGGAGGCTCCTTCGATGACCAGAAAAGGATTTAAGCCTTATATAATAATTTAAAACAGATGGTGTCAGTTGGGGTTCTCTATAATCTTTAACACAAGCAGAATAAATTTGTTTCAGCAATGCGTAGGTATTATGTATGATGAACAAGTGATTTAAGATGAAAGTAATAGAAAATATCACTAGGTGCCTTCATACACTATTAAGGAAAGCCAAGGTAAAAGAGAGTACTTTAACATTGTACATCTTGCAGTACAATGTAAAAACATAAGTGAATAATACTTTGTGAGTAAGCCAGAATAACATCCCATACCAAAGGAAGCAATTTTGACAGGTAGTGACATTATGCTCGATGGATATTCTTTTTTCATGTTCAAAATAAGTACTAAGTGATATTTCTAAGGCGATTTGAAATTTCCCTTCTTCAGTCATAGACATGAAGCATTCAGCAAAGAAACACTTATCCATGGAGAACAGGGTTATCTGACAGAGTGTTAAACCTAAAGAGACAGAAAGCTTGAGTCATTTTCAGGGTTATCAAAGTCCAATGAAATATCTCTATGAAATTAGAGCCATCCTAGCTCATTTTTATCAGGTGGGATGTACAAAAAATTCAAACCAAAAGGGGGAGTAAATTTTTCCCTTAGCTATATATATTTAGGATTATTAGTAGCAGCTTCTTAATGTCATAACTTGAGTTTTAAAAAAATCATCTAGTCAGGCTGCTGGAAAAAAGTAGTTAATGGGAAACACACACAGATATTCAAACATTTGCATATGGTACAATGGGATGAAAAATAATGGAAATAAAATTTCCTTGGCTAGTTAAGGAAGGACTTTATAGATGAGTAGATATTTGAGATTTTTGTATAAACAAAACTGTTAAAAGTTCTACAACTTGTGCAGACTCACAGTTTCATTGAATAGCATGACACTTCCGGAAAACTGCAAATGGGATGACTGCAAGTACTCAAATACTATGTTTGAAACAAATACTATGTGTTTGAAGTATTGTTTCAAAAACTTGGGAGCTCTTCAAATGATATCTGAAACTGGTCTCTGCACACAGAGGGCAAGGAAAGAGTGAAAAAAGAGGCAGACCGGTCCAAATTGGCAAGTAGCGGTTTTATTAAGGAAAGGAATTTACATATAAGGCTTGTCCTGTGCTGCACACCTTCGCACCTGCCAGCCAGATCTCTGCCCAGCCAGAATCTTAAAAGTGTATATTAGAGGCCTTAACTAGGGTTCAGTAACATGCACTCGAGATCATCTCAACAACACATTGCTCTTTCAAGGCTGTGTCCTTGAAAACAACTCCCACTGTGGAAACCAGGTGCAAACTGTACATTCCCAGCACAGGGGAGAAAGTGAGGAACCTCTGACTGCCCCAGGTCAAGCTCGAGAGTCAACCGGTAGTTCACATCCTCTCAATGGTCTTTAATAGGAAGAAACACTGAAAACGAGTTTTAAATCTAGATAGAAAAATGTTGTATATATCATGCAGAGTATTTCGAACATAATTATCGGGGACTAAGTTGTAAGGAGCAAAATGGTTGTAAGTAGCAAAGAAATATAAGCAGCAAAGAATTCTGAACAGGTGCCCAGTATTCTCTCACATGAGCAACTTCCTCTACCCTATCCTGTGGTTCTTTAGTCATATTATCATGAATCACTGATGCATCAGTCACATTGTCATGCCAAATAATGCTCAGAGGAGAGGAAAGGCCAAAAAAATGATCAAACATGGCACCCAGTTTCCCTGTAACCTAGACAGAAACAATCAGTTTTATTCTATGAGATTTGTTTGACAGAAGAGACATGTAGAAATGTCATTCTTTTGGGATTAAAAGCTTTAAGGCTAATATATTGTGGAAATATTGTAGCTGTCTTTAAATAATAAGAGTAAAAACCAGCTAAAGTAAGGAAAAGTGATATCAGTAACAGAGAAACACAGCGAAGCAGAGACAAGACGTGGCTGGAGAAATGCAGAACCCTGACAACAATGATCCATTACATGTAGTCATTAAGGAACAGATGATCTCCAGCACAGTCATAGAGGATATAGCACATTTCCATTTTCTATAAACTATTTTCAATTTAATCATTCTAATTTGCAACTGCTATTAAATCCAGGTCTATCTATGATAACATTCATATGTTTTAATGTGGAAGGATGATTAGAAAAAAGTAATTTCTATTATTGCAAATGAACTTCATCACTAATTGGTAGTGGAGGAGCAACATTTTGCTTTTTATAATCTTAATTTCAAATTTGGAGTCAATGTTTTTAAAATATTTAAATTTTAGTAACAGGATCAAAATTTTGGAAAGAGGACTCTCCCTTAGAATTATGAAGGAGAGGCCAACTGAGAACAATTTTAAAAGCCATACAATTTAAGAAAATCCTTCAGTAAATGTTGAAGCATCAAGTATTAGAACTAAGATTCCAGAGAGTGGAAAATTTCAGCAATGTGAGAAGACTGCAGCTGAGTTTTCCTGGAGTACATTTGGCAATTATGGGCACAGATCAAGAGGGCAGGATTCTGGACTTTAGTGTGATTGGCAAAGGGCTACTTTTGGGAGACAGAAAAACCAACAGACTCCTGAAAAGTGGGCCTTTTTTGTTGGCCGTCTCAGCGTTCCACAGAGACGAGGATTATAAGATGCATACTTGGCAGGGGGATGGTAAATGTTCACAAACCAGGATCTTAACTTTAAATCCCTGGAGAGCTACAATTTAGGTAAACAGAGATTTGGTAAAACTGCAAAGCAATCTCAATTTATTCAGCTCAGTCTATAACTGATTAACAGTTGTTATTCCCCATTCTAGCTATCTAGCATCATTGGGAACTCTCTAGAAAAAGATATCATGACCAGCCTCCACAAATTGTTAGATGCTCAAGAGTTCAAACAAAACTTAATAAGCATGTCAAGAAATAGGAAAATATCATTAAAAATCAAGTTAAAAATATTTTAAAAATTATAATAGACACATGGGTGATATAGATATGAGATTCAGTGGTTAAAGACCGTTTGCTCAAGAAAGTAGAGAAAAAGTGGAGAAAAGAGAAAATAGGATTGGAGAAATTCATCACCAAAGTACTCTATATGAAGTAATATTAGAGATAAGAGGAACTTAAAGTGACAAAATAATCAAACCACCAGGAAGAAAAATAACAACTCTGAATGGGCACATAGTTGTTAGCATTGCCTCAAAAAATACAAAGCAAAATTACAACCAGCTAATGCAGCTAATGCAACTGTAGTGGAAATTTAAACATAACTCTTTTACTAACTGAAAAAAGAAGGAAGAAACAATTAGCAAGGATATAGAAGTTCTGAAAAACATGGTTAACAAGTTTGACCCCTTTTATATATAGAACACAGAAGCAAAGACTATGCATTCTTTGAAATAAATTACATATGGTACATTTCCCAAATTTAACTGCCTCAAGAAATACCCAAGCACCGGAATGACGTGTATAATTTCCTGTAGCCAAAGTGATGAAATTTGTTTCAAAACTTAATCTTATAAAAAATTAACTAACATTTTTGCAAAGCTTTAGAAATTTATAAAAACAATCAAAATTAGAAAACATTTTAACTGAATAAAAGTAAAACCACTGTGTCAAATTAGCAGAAATTAGAGTTAAAATTGGTCTTAGAGATACAAACTATAATATGAACATTAGAAAACTATAAATTAGAAAAATAAGGAATTAATGATATAAGTATATAAAATAGGTTAAAAAACATTAAAGCTAATGAGTTAAAATGAAACAATAAAAAACAATTATTTAACTAAAAATAGCATATAACAAGTATCCTCCAAGCTACAATTTTTAAAAGTGATTTATAATCAAATAATCCAGTTTCTTTTCTTTGTTCCCATTGTCCTATATGCTACACTGAAAAACTACAAAACGTTTTTGAGAAAAGTTAAATAGGGCTAAATAAAAGATCTATAGGTGCCATGTTCAAGGATCAGATGACTCCATATTATAAACATCAATCCTCTCCAAATTTTTATTCCTATAATCAATGAGACAACACTTAAAACCCCAGATGAACATTCTTGTGTAAATAGTACAGTTGTTTTAAAAACTAATCTCAAAATAGCAAGGGGCTGATATTTAAGATAATTTATACAAAATAGCCAAAAATTAGCAACAACACAATTGTCCACAAATGGAGGGATGAATAATAAATTGTGGTATATTTAAGCAATGAAATATACTATAGCACCGAGAATGATCTGGAATCACATGCAATAATATGGATAAATCTTATAGTATTGCAGTCATAAATCCATTCTAATATATGGTACTCATTCTCCACAATTCAGAAACAGACAAAAGTAAGAAATGGGGCTAAAAGTACACTTACGTCTCTTGGGTGACTAGTAAGAGGGCACAGAAGGTACTGTGAATTGCTGGGAATGCTTTATTTATCTGTGAGCCGGCTATATGATATTTATCTGATGGAAAGTCTATGCACAATCATGTACTTTTTACTTTTTCTACACATGCTTCAGTGCAGATTCTATGCTATACTTCAATGAAAAATACAAAATTTGAAAAGTAGTAATTTTGCTTTGGATTATGATGAATCAGACTAATGATTCTCCCACCAAGGATAGGTAGAAGAACTAAAGTAAAATTATTTGAGAGGCACTATGCATGTCAGACAGAAATTAACATGCCACCATTTTAAATAAATAAGAAAGCTCGGAGAAGAGTGTTTGACCTCTATGCTGATTTTCCTTTCTAGGCATTTGGCAGTTTTTAACCTTCACAGGACTAAGATGTAAAAAGTCCAAATGGGAAGCACAGACAACAGCCCAGAAGAATATAAGAAACCGTTAAAAAAGAAAAAAAGTCTAGCATACATGAATTCTTAAAAGGGAGAGGAAAAAGTAGTATTTGTAGAGATATTTGGCAAATGTCTTTCAAAACTGACATAAATAACATGCCACAGATTCAAGAAAGTATATGAACACCAGGAAGGGTAAAATAAAACAGAACCAAAAAAAACACAAAAACATTAAGCAAATCATGAAATTCTTGAAACAAGCCTAAACAACTATAAACAGAAAAACAAATAGAGCAAAAACATTTAGAAAAACTTCTAAACAACCAAAGAAAGAAGTGCAATCTTTTCAGAAGTTCAGGTATAATACTAATAGCTGAATATACACACCCACACACATGAACATGCATGCACGCAATCACACACATGCACTCCCACAAAATAAAAAACAATATGAGATATTTGGTTTATCTAAATTTTAAAGTTGAAACAGTAAAACAACTAGAAGATATCAAAGAAGCAAATTACAAAGACATACTTTGTCTTAGTAGATATATAATGTTTAATTAGGTCACAAAACACAATAACCATACAGGAAAGATCCAATTAAAATGACAAACAACCATTCATCAAAAGATACCACTTAGAAGATATTAGCATGGATATATCCAACAAAGAACTCAAATCCACAGTATGTGAAGAACATTATATTTGTTTCCTAGGGCTACTATAACAAATTACCACAAGAGAGGTGGCTTCAAAGAGCAAAAATGCATTGACTTAGTTCTAGTAAGGCAAAACTCCAAAAGCAAGATCTCTTCAAGGCCCCACTATCACTTCAGGGATCTAGTGCAGAATCATTCCTGGCCCTTTTCAGATCCTGGAGGCTCTTGGCTTTCTTGGCTTACGGCTGCATTCCTCGAATTACTGACTTTGTCTTCACAAAGACATCTCTGTCTAGTTTTTTCCTCAGATCTCCCTCTGTCTTTCTATTACAAGGAACTTGTCACAGGGTTCAGGACCTACCTGGCTAATGCACAATTATCTCCTTACCTCAAAGCCCTTCACTTATTCACATGGTACAGACCCTTTTTTCTAAACAGGGAAACCTTAACGCATTACACAGATTTGATGTGTTAATCTTTCAGGTGGCTCTATGTGGCCTACCACAAACATCTGCAAGTTAGCAAGAAAAAAGAAACAGTTAAAACTTACAAAATCTCAAACATGTATCTACAAGTAATCAATTCTCTTTGCTTGGGTTCCCCCATGAAAAACAATGGCTGTACAAGTACTTTACTTTAGAAAGGCATTCAAAAGAATGTGGTTAGGATCCTGGAAAGCATGAAAAGGAAAGGAAACAGTTTATCGAGTCTGCTGTTGCTATGGCCAGTTTGGGAACAATTCTTAGGGGACCTTCTGAGAAGTCAGGTAGATTGCACGTAAACATTATCTGCCTAAGAGGAAAGAAATATTTCCCCACCAAATCATGTGCCCGCACGGCCAGTGGTTGAACCATGTGGCAGTAACGGCCTTGCACATGTGTCAGGATGGCTGATAAGGGCCTAGCAGGCGTCTCCCCAATGCCCTAAGTCCCTGACAGGAAACAAAAGTACAAGATGCGATAGAACCAATGTGATCCGAGATTAATTCAGTAAGCATCTGTTTTCTTTAACAATACTGAAATTAAAAGATGAGCCCAGGTTATGAGAGGTAGGACAGAAAAAGTCCAACATACAAGTAAATTATAGAAGTCTCTACAACATCTTTTCAGTTAGGAAAAAAAGAAATTACATCTTTGTTAAGATGCAGAACCTCTGAAATTCTCATTCTCCTGGTGTGAGTATAAATGGCACAGCTATTTTCCAAAATGCTTTGACTATCTATTAAAGCTGAATTATGCACACACACTGACACTGCAGGTCCACTCCTCTGTATATCCCTAACACAAATGTAAGTGTTTAAGTAGAAAAGATATTCATACACATATTCATAATGGTGTCATTAGTAACATGAAAGCACTCAAAAGTACAAAGGTATATCCATATTAGAATGCATAGGTAAATTATAGCTTATTAATCATAAAAACAAGCTACACAATAACCTTGGTTTTTAAAAAAAGAACAAACTACAAGTGTACACAATAATATATTGAGCAAAGAAATCAGACAAAAAAGAGCATACATCACATGACTCTCTTGAATAAAGTTCAAAAATAGGCAAACTAAAATGACGGAAGTCGACATAGTTATCCTTGCAAGGTTAGTTAGTGGTGATAGAATGCAAGTGGAGTTGTTTTTGGTTGAGTTATATTTTCTGTCTCTTTCTATAGCATGGTTGCCCAAGAATGTTTACTTTGTGGAAGTATATTGGGCTGTACATGTATCTGGACACTTGTCAAAATGCATGTTTTTACTTCAATAAAATGTATTCCTTAAAGTAATAAAATACAATGTTTTCATATTATGGAAAATTCAGAATATATGGAAAAGAAAATAAGATAAACATTTCACCATTCAAATAACATTTTTTTTTTCTGATAGTTTATCTAGGCATATATATAGGGAGCACTTAGTCTGATACCCATTAGCCTACTTATAACTAACAGTTTTCTTTACCCACTCAGTGGAGTTTGATAATTAGGCAGTGGTAATTGCCAGCTTACAGCATGTTACATGAAGAGACAAGATCCCAGCAGTGTTCATGGAGACAGCCTGTGAAGTGGCTTAGGTGGGATCTTATTTCCTCCATACAGAGTGTCAGAGATAGTTAAAATCAGGAACTGATTAATTTTTAGGTCTGTCTGGGATTGGGCAACCTGTCTTTAGTTGCTTTAACATTTGCTAATTTGAAATATTTATTTTATTATTGTTTATGTTTTAACTATAATTTGGGCTCTCTGTGGCCTGCTTTATCAATATCCAGTTAATACTTTATATTTATTTATTTATTTATTTTTGTCTTTAGTAAGGTTTTTTTTTTTAATTTTTCTGTTATAGCTGGTTTATAGTTTTCTGTCAATTTTTCAACTGTACAGCGTGGTGACCCGGTTACCCATACGTACATAGATTCATCACAAGTGATTAGACATAGTTCCTGGTGCTATACAGCACGATCTCCTTGCTTTTCCATCCCAAAGGCAATAGTCTGCAACTGTTAACCCCAGACTCCCAGATCATCCCACTCTCTCCCCCACTCTCTTGGCAACCACAAGTCTGTTCTCCAAGTCCGTGATTTTCTTTTCTGTAGAAAGGCTGATACATGCAATAGTTAATCCTTTATATCTAAAAGCTATATTAAGGAGTTCCCTTCATGGTTCAGTGGTTAACAAACCTGACTAGGATCCACGAGGATACAGGTTCGATTCCTGGCTTCGCTCAGTGGGTTAAAGATCCGGCATTGCTGTGAGTTGTGGTGTAGGTCGCAGACACGGCTCAAATCCTGCTCTGCTGTGGCTGTGGCATAGGCCAGCAGCTGTACTTTCAATTTGGCCCCTAGCCTGGGAACTTTCATATGCCACATGTGGTCCTAAAATGGAAAAAAAAAAAAAAAATTAGGAGTTTCCATTGTGGCTCAGTGGGTTAAGAACTGACAGTGTCTGTGAGGATGCAGGTTCGATCCCTGGCCTCCCTCAGTGGGTTAACGATCCAGCATTGCTGCAAGCTGTGACAGAGGTCACAGATGCAGCTCGGATCCTGTGTTGCTGTGGCTGTGGCGCAGGCTGAGAACTGCAGCTCTGATTCAACCCTAGCCTGAGAACTTCCGTGTATTGCAGGTGTGACCCTAAAAAAAAAAAAAAAATTGAAAAACTATGTTAATCCTAGACATTCACCATACAGGATGTGCCACATTGTATCTGTATGTGCATATTTTGATTTTCAGTTTTAAAGGGATCCTTTGAAGAAAAGGTGAGAAATCGAATCAAAAATCCTTAGCAAGCCACCTCTTTTCTCTATAACCATTTCCTCTACCATCTGAGTATAGAGGTACTGACTATACAATTGAAATCATATTTTATTCATTGCTGGGATTTTGTCACAGATACAAGGTGGCAGTCTTACTAAACTGAGGCTACACAGAGCCTCAAAAACTCTGTTTATAAAAGTCACTAATTCTCAAACTCTAGTGTCATCAGAATCACCTGGAAGACTTTTTGAAACAGATCTCAAAGCCCTGTGTTGGGAGTTACTTATTTTGTAGGTCTGAGATCAGGCTTGAGAATTTAAATTTCTAACAAGTTTCAGGACAGCGGCAGTGCTGCTGGTCAGTGGTCCGTGCTAGGGACCCACTGTAGGCTCAAGGGGGGCCTAATCTTTGGCACTCTTACTTGTCTCCCCTCTTGTTTCAGCTTCATTTTCTCTATAGATAGCAACTGTTTTTTACTGTTCAGTCAACTTCACAGTCTTCCCCCAACTTTTTCTAGTAATAGCAATTTACCTCCTTCACACTCACTTGGTCGGTCTGATGAGTATTAGCAATTAGAGGGCAACCCTGTCCTCCCCACAGATTTAAGAATATTAATCCGAGTCAAAGAATAATCCCAGTCAGAAGATTAGGAATGTGATTCAAGTAAGATAATCAATTCAGATAGTTGGGAGTTCCCATCGTGGCTCAGTGGTGAACGAACCTAACTAGTATCCATGAGGATACAAGTTTGATCCCTGGCCTTGCTCAGCAGGTTAAGGATCTGGCATTGCCATGAGCTCTGGCATAGGTCACAGATGCAGCTCAGATCCTATGTTGCTGTGGCTGTGGTATAGGCTGGCAGCTACAGCTCCTATTGGACCCCTAGCCTGGGAACCTCCATATGCCAGAGCTGTGACCCTAAAAAGACAAAAAAAAAAAAAAAAAAGTGGGTGGGTGGATGGATGGATATACATAGGCGATAGAAATATAGGTAAGATAGCAGTCTTTTATCCAAAATTCTCCAGTAACTACCCCTTTTATAAAGGATATAAAATGGTATAAACTCAGAATATAAAATTGAAATGCTTTGGATGCCCTGCAAGTCTGTAAATAATCCCAACCTTCGACCCCTACAGATGTCATGTCTTACCTCTTCTGTCTTTTATTTTCATTATTGCCTCTTCTAATATCCGCCTTTGCTTTTTTTTTCTTTTTTTTTTAATTTTAGTAAAAAATGTCTTCATTGTGGCTATCTTCTCTTGTCTCTGCACAGGCACCAAGGTTTCTGGCCTACGCTAACTATTTTACTTGTATGTACACCTTTTTTTCATGCTTATTTTGCCTCTTGCTACTTCAACTAGGCATAACTTTGTGAAAGCAATGACTGTTGTAGAATTCACTGTTATATCTTCAGTTCCTATAAAAGATATGGGCTCCTAATAGTATTGAGTATATATATTGTTGTTGAATTACTTCTAGCAGGCATATACATATAAATAATTAAAAATGGATCATGCTATAGCTTATTTTAATAAAGTATGCCACGTTTTACTTTAGATGAATTTTGCTAAAGAAAATCAATCTGAAGTAAAAATGAGAAAGTTGCTATTCCTTCAAAAAATGCTTCTTTTAAAAAGTCATTCTTTTAAAGTTTTCTTTTATAAAGTGGAAGTCATTATAAGCTCTATAATCAAATAATAAAGATTACATAGTTAGCATCTTTACACATTTTTATACCTCCACTCCCACAGCACAATTCTCTAGGTTTTATTACTTATTTTTACATTTTAAAGACAAATATTTATATTATTGTATTTAATCATGACTTTTATTTTTATATTAAAATGGATTCACAATCCAATTGTTTGATTAATAAGTCTCTGTTACTGTCTAAATTTCAATATAAATATCTTTCCTACCCACCCCATCCCAGAAGGAGCACATGTGTGAATGCTTGAGAATATATATTATTACCTAATTTCTTTTTCAATAATTGTCTGTGATTTATTCATATGACTTCTCTTTTACAGTCACTCTCCAACCCTTAGGTTTATACTAGATTTATAGAGACAAACCATTTATTTTCCGTGGCTTTTCTAAAATTCTTTATCACATCACTCTGGAATAAAAAAAAAAGCATTGACTATTCTTTTTATGATCCTGGGCACCTTCTGTAACCTGCTGATTGCCCCTGTATTTGCTCCCTGACATTCTCTTATCTTCGTGATTGAAGGTTTGAATCTGTCACAAGTTACATTCATTGAAGATCTCTTATTTGTAAACATGCTGGCATTTTTTAGTTTTTCTGATATTTAGAGGAGGAATTTTCATTAGCAAGTATTCCTAAAATAAAGTATTTCTTGACTTAATTGAAAAAATTCATTACTCATAGGTCTCTTCCTGTTATGATCGAAAAGCTAATTTCACTTCCCTTCCATTTGATACCATCTTCACCAGTGCAGGAAGATCCTTAAAAGATCTGATCCACTGATCCTCCTGTTTTGTCAATAGTGATGTCTATTTCTTTTTCTTTTCACATTTTTGTTTCTTTAAACTTTCCAGTAGGCTTATTAAAAGATTATAGGCATAATATGACTAAAATACTCAGCATGAGACAAAAACATTTAAAGAGAATCCTTGAGAGACATTTTGGTGATTGGCTGGAATGCGGTGAATATCTGTTCTTGACAATGTCTTTTATTAGTCTATAAATACTTCTTAATTACTTATTCTATCTGTAAAAATAGATTTAAATTATATTTATTCTGATATTAATATTTTTACAAGCTATTTCAGATTTCCTTTTACCATGCTAATGTAATTTTTGTATCTTCACAGAAATAAAGACAATGGATTGTTTAATCATTATTTTTAATATAATTTTGCATTTCTTAACATAAGTTTAATTTGTTTAGTTATATTGCAGTTATTAGTTTAGAGATTTTTTATTAACTTCATTTTTTGTGTTTATTTTGTATTCTTTTTATTTTATGTTTTCTCCTTAACTTACCTTGGATTACTTATATTTTCTCTGCTATGCATACATTTACTTTTATTCTTCTGCTGGTTGTCATTAGTTTATTGCTATCCATTATTTATATTTACATGTTAGTTTAAGATTTCAAATACTTATAACTAACAATAGTTGACCGTAGAGCAACATGGATTTGAACTATGCAAGTCCACTTATACATGGAATTTTTTCAAAAGTAAATACGATAGTCCTACGTGATCCCAGGTTGATTCAGACTGCAGATGCAGAACTGCAGATACAGTAGAACCGTATATATGTTGTCGGTCTACAATAAATTATATGCAGATTTTCAACTTCAAGAAGGGTCAGCACCTCTAACCCCCATGTTGTTTAAGGATCAACTACATATCCATCCCAAAAAAGATAAGTTACTCAGGAACCACTAAAGACCTCTGAAAACTACTCTCTTAGTGTCATCATTGTTGATATTTCTTATTTAGACAATGAAATGTCCTCAGTTACTCACCTTCACTTTCAATGTTATTATTCTTCTACTTGGAGTTATATCCGTTCTTGCAGATGTACTTCTACTCTGAGTGCTGTCAAAGAATACCACTGAGTAGTAAACTTTCTGAGAACCTGTTGAATTGGCGCAAATATTCAAATGATAGTTCAGTTGTATGTAAAATCTGATGCTCGGTGATTTTTAAAGAAATATTAATATCTTTAAATGCTTTCAAGTATCATCTGGTGAAAAGTTTGAAAACAGTGTGATTTCGATCTCTTGCCAGTAAACGTTTTTTACTCTTCTGGTAGTTCTGAGATTGTTTCTGGGATGTTTTCTTTGAGGTTCTAAAATTTAAAGACGGTATCCCTAATTGTGTGTGTGCACATATACGTGCATTTGTTTTGCTCTTATATATACCGCTTGTCATTTCCATGTTTAATTCCTAGAAATCCTAGTTACTATATCAATTAATATTTCCATCCTCCTTTATTTTGTCCTCTTATTTGGTAACCCATAAAATTTATTCTGGCATTTCTAACTCAGTTATTTTGGGATGGTTCCCTTACCTCATCATCCAGTTCATTAATTCTCTCTCATGACTATATCCATTTCTCTATCCAGCACATTTACTGAGAGCTTTATTTCAGTAATTAAAATTTTATACACAATAATTTAAATTGGCTCTAACCCATAGTGCTTATTCCTGCTGTACGTTTTTAATCTGACCCCTACTTTGGTGGGCATATTTATTATTTTTTTAAATAGTTGTTTTGACTTGCAAATAAACTCAGTTGTTTAGTTTGTCATCTTTCCTCACGGTGCTTGTGCTCTTTTGATAATGTGCTTTCTTCCTGTGAGGTCATCATGTTTGATATATATTACATCATTACATAGTTAGTCAACCTAGCTGAAGGGAGAGGTGAATTCCTACACCTTACTTTGTACTACTACATGTGAATTTAGAGTGTGGCGTGAATATTAGAGAACTCTAGTATTACATATGCGTATCAAACACGTCCAGTTTATTTTATTCACCTCCCTCCCCCGTGATGATGTTAACCCTCAGAGAAACCCCTAGACCCTCTGATTCTTAAGTGTTTCAATATTGAGTTTGATGCTTACCTTAGGTAGGTAAGTTTTAAGTTAAAGGTATACATACAGATTTCTGGTTTGTGAAGAATTTTTACCCTAAATTCTGTTTAGGATACGCTAAATTTTAATTTGTTTTTTCCTGAAACTGATGGTGTTATTTGCTTCCGTTTATAAGTCACGTTGATTAAGGCAAAGTCTCTGAACAAATCAGGATATAAAAGTCTCCTTTACCAAATTTGTAAGTCCTAGTGATGAGGTTGTGAAGTGGAGCAAACAAGATGGTGTAAGTAAAGTTAATATACTTACAGGAAAGGATTTCCCTTCTAATGGGGTTGACATGAGGTATTACCTAGGCTTGGAGGCTCTCTGTGATCAGGGTAGTACCAATAATTTTTGTAGCCAAACTATTTCTCTCTTCTTCTTATATGTTACTCTGGATTTCTAGTCTGTATTCTGACCTTTTTTTTTTTTTTAAGTGTGGTTTCTTTCCATCATTACTAGCTTGTTATTTTGTTCTTTATTTTTTCTTCCTTGAATCAGAGAAAAAAAAATCAACGTTGTCCTGATGTTAGCTGGTCAGTGGGTTGAGTGGATTTTTCCTTTGCTGTCATTAATTTTTATTCACTAATTCTCAAAAACCTCCTCTAAAATTTATAATATTCTGCCAATTGATACAGATTTATATTAACATATCAATGGTATAGTAACCTAAAAATTGGGGTTTGAGGTGTGTGATGGAGTCATCTTTGCAATGGACTCATTACTTAATCCCCAAAGCTTCCTATTTCTAGCATTTCAATTGTGGCTGTTTCCTAGTAGTAAAATAGCATTGTAGTGCCTCAGAGTGTCCCGAGTATCCTCCTCAGCACACCTTGCTTTCTATATTTTGGGTATTACATGACTTCTCCTGACATTTTCTCCGTTTCCTGTCTATTAACATTACTGCTTCTCAGAGGGGGTAATTACAAACCTAGTACTCATATCTTCCATCAAACTCATCCTATCCACATTTTGTATTTACCATCCCTAATTTTTAGTACTATTGGAGATTTCTGTTTATTTATAATCCGTCTGTGCAATCCCTAGGACATCCAGGGCAAGAGAGAATGAGTAGGTAGTGAGAGCTTAGGTCAGTTAGGCCTCTGTATTTACTTTAAAATGTTATATGGAAATCTATAAGAAAGAAAATCTTCATTAATTGGCCTCTTGAGAAAACCACAAATACATTCAATAACTGACTTATTCAGGTTCGTATATGTTACTCAATATAGTTAAGAAACCCAGAAATAATGAAATTAATTTGTTTATACCCACTTGTATCCAATATCAGTTTGTGAGTTTATCAGAATTTTACCTTAGCTTTCGTATGACTTGATAATCTAGACTCAGATATTATTCCGACAATTTAATTTTTTTTCCAGAAAAGAATTAGCATAGGTAGGGCTCTCAAAGTTAAAGTGATTGTGACATAAGATGCAACATAAAGTTAAGCATCATCAGTGATCATTCCCTTCTAGACTGAGGAGGATTAAAGTCTTATTTTGGATGAGATATGAGTGATTTAAGATAAATATTAATTTCCTTCTCTCCAATCTGTTCTGTCTTAAACTGTCCTGGATACTTCATGTATAGTAATGTTTTGTGATGTAATCATAAAAGAAATCATTTAACAATATGACCATTACAAACAGATGACTTTTTTAACCAAAAAAGCAACTTATTTAACAGTCTTGTAAACTAAAGAAAGATGCCATTTTGAGAAAAAGAAACCTTACGTTATGAAGCACAATGGGCTATAACTCATAAAAAATGGTGTATGTTGTGAATAGACAGGGAAAAAAAGTAAATACTACAGTTAAATATCTATAAATGAGAGAAGGCCACAGCTGCATAAAAACACACCCTTTGCAATCAAACATTGTGTGGTAATTGAATAACCTGCTGAGCCAAACAAAAATTAAGTCTCTCTCAGAATCAGATTCTGACTGTCATGCACTTTAAGTGAAGGCAAGCAAAATGCCTCTCCACGTGTTCAGAGAATGTTATGGCTCTCACAGGGTTTTGGAAAGCTTTTCAACAGGGTTTTTCGTAATTGTATTTTCCCTAGGTTAAAAGAAATCTCTGATCACAGCGCCTTTTTTACTCCCCTGGTACTTCCATACCTGTGTTACACGAGAGACCACTGTGACTCACAGGAGGAGCTCTCTTTGCAAGAGTCAAACTAATTTTATACAGACTTCACTGAAGCTTTAGAGTATTGAATTTTTAAGTAACGCAAGTGCCTTTTAAGAACTTTTCCAATTAGTGTTTATTCCTTTATCCTTTCTAACTAGCACAGTAAATCTTGTGCTATAAGTTATACGTGCATTACAGTTATACACATCTTATATCATCTTATGGTATATATACAATAAATAGATAAGTATGATGTGTGCAAACATATATCTTATGAATAATGAAAGCCAAACTGTATTTTTTTATGGCAAAATAATTCTCAAAAGAGAGTGTAAAATAGGTGTTCACCTTATATCTGGAATCTAATATACGCACAAAGGAACCTTTCACAGAAAAGAAACTCATGGACTTGGAGAACAGACTTGTGGTTGCCAAGGAAGAGGGGAATGGAGTGGGATGGACTGGCAATCTGGGGTTAATAGATGCAAACTTTTGCATTTGGAGTGTATAGGAAATGAAATCCTGCTGTATAGCAGTGGGAACTATATCTAGTCACTTATGATGGAGCATGACACTTGAGGATAATGTGAGAAAAAGAATGTGTGTGTGTGTGTGTGTGTGTATGTGATTGGGTCACTTCGCTGTACAATAGAAAATTACAGATCACTGTAAACCAACTATAATGGAAAAAAATAAAAATCATTAAGTATGTGTTCACTTTAAAGAGTAGTTAAAAAGAAAACATTCATTTTATCTCAACATGACTAAGTAATAGAACACGGTTCCTTAGAATTCCTTTTAAGGCTCTCTCCCCCACTGTACACTTGTCTCTACCCTAGTACTAATCACCAGTGTAGTCTGACTTTTGTGATAAACATTATCGAACTTTTCTATATATCTTATCATCTCTGTATATGTTCCACAATTATTTTAAGTTTTTTCTTCTTTTTTAGAACTCATTCAAATGAAATCCAGCCAACTCTTGATAAATGTTCATTTTTACATCCATTTTCTACTCAGGGGAAGAGTAAAACAAAACTATAATGCAAGTGACTTGTTTTCAATGAAACAATCCAGAAAGTACAACCCTCTTTGCGCTGATGTTAATTGATCTTGTAACATCAATTTAGTCACATGAACACATGGATCTTAAGGGAAGGCTAGGAAATCCAGTCACTAACTGGCCACCCAGGTTTTCATGTGCACCCTTCTTCCCATATATGAAATTCATCCTTCCTCACAGAGGAAGACCCCAAACGAATTAGACATCTAGCTCAGTGTTTAGAATCTCTGGACACTATTTCCCAAAAGGTCTAACATGGCTCACTAGTCAATCTATCAACAAAAAGCTGTTATTGCAATATCTAGCACACATTCACAGTCAAAGAACAGCAAAAATAAAAGAATCACACAAAAAATGTCTACTCGGGAAAAAAGAGAAAGAAAAAGGAAAACATTCAGTGATGATTTGTTCTTTGTCAAAATGAAATTTTGCTAGGTGCTAATTTCAGGGTGTTTTATCTTAGTAGTGAAGTAGGACACTTGGTTAGAGACTGGTTCTATTATTTGTGAGAAAGTGTCTCTTAAATGTCCCATGTGGCACCTGCATTCTCCTTACTGAAAGTTCTTTTTCTATTGAGTGAGCACTAGAGAATGTTCCTTCATAGAATCTTCAGGGTTCATGCTGCCCACTGTCTGCTAGAAGATTGCTCCAGCATTTAATTAATATAGGCATCTGCCTGTCAGAGTTACAACAAAAACATAAATATGTAAATAAACGATTGATAAAATATAAGTTAAAAAGTTAAGAAAACATATTAAAAGCTATGACAGTAGAAAGAAAAATTAATAAAAATTTGGAAGAGCTTTCAATTTCAAATGAAATTAGAAGAATTCCCATTGTGGCTCAGTGGGTTAAAAACGAGAAATTGTGTCTGTGAGGATGCAGGTTCAACCAATGGCCTCCCTCAGCGGTTAAGTATTAAGGATCTGGTGTTGCTGCATCCTGCAGTGTAGGTTGCAGATGTGGCTCGGATCCCGAGTTGTTGTGGCTATGGCATAAGCCTGCAGCTGTGGCTCTAATTCAGCTCTATCCCAGATATTTCCATATGCCCTGGGTGCGACCCTAAAAAGAAAAGAAAAGCAACAGAAAAAGAAATTAGAAATTTAAAGTCGAAGATTCTTCCCAGGAAATAAAAACTAGACCAAATAAAATTAATAGATAGAATGCCAATGTACAAACAATATGAGCACTAGAATGAGTAGAATAATAAATGGTAAAATTTTAGAATAGGAAAAAAAATATTTGAAATTTAACTTAACTTGAAGATATACCACAATAGAGAAGGGCTGTTGTGCAACTGGGTCAGAAAGCAACTAGTATACATTTGAGGAACGGAATGGAAGATTCTAAGAGATATGCCTACCTACCCCCAGTAAAGGTAGATCCCTGATCTTTAACAATATATTAAGAAGAGATTTCAGGTGTTCCCATTGTGGCACAGTGGAAATGAATCCAGCTAGTAACCTTGAGTTTGCGGGTTCGATACCTGGCCTAGCTCAGTGGGTTAAGGATCTGGCATTGCTGTGAGCTGTGGTAGAAGCCTCAGATGGGACTCGGATCCTGCATTGCTGTGGCTATGGCCACAGCTGTAGCTCTGATTCAACCCCTAGCCTGGGAACCTCCACATACTGTGGGTATGGCCCTAAAAAGACTGAAAAAATTTTTTTTTAATTCTGAAAGTTAGTCCATGAATAAAAACAGGATGTATCAATGAGGCAGTTAATAACTTTTAGGCAAACAAATGCTATACAAAGCAATTTTGCATATATATATATATATATATATATATATATATATTCAGCATTAAGACATATAAGCAACTGTGAGAAATATTACATAGTTATAAGTATATAAATACAGTAATTATGAAATAATGTGTAGATTATGAAAAGAGAAGTGAGAATGTGTATTGCAGGTAGATGTATTTGGAGACTGGTAGAGTGTAAAAAAGATAGACTATGGCTTTATAGGAAGAAAGCAATAGATGACATAATACTAAAAACTGAGAGATTTGTGCACATTCTTAAGAAACATGGAGATAAATGCCAAAAGAAAGAGTGAAAGAAAGAAAAGTGATAGCCTTTGGGAAGCAGAGATTGGAGAATGGTAAAGAGTGGAGCAATGACTGGTTAATTTCTTTTAAAATATTTTTAGGATTCTTTGGCTTTTTAAACTATACTCATGATTTGGAGTTCCCGTCGTGGCTCAGTGGCTAACGAATCCGACTAGGAACCATGAGGTTGTGGGTTCGATCTCTGGCCTTGCTCAGTGGGTTAAGGATCCGGCATTGCCGTGAGCTGTGGTGAAGGTCAGCAGCTACAGCTCCTGTTAGATCCCTAGCATGGGAACCTCTATATGCCACGGGTGCAGCCCTAGATAAGGCAAAAAGACAAAAAAATAATAAAATAAACTATACTCATGATTAACTGATAAAAATTTTTAAATAGAGATGTATATACATTTATATGTAGGTATATGTAATTTTTATTTTTTACCTGAGTCATTTTTATATATTTCAGAATGTGGCACATAACAACTCAATCAATAATCCCATACTCACATATCCACCATTAGCTTTACCTTTTAGAAATTTCCTTGATTTATTTTTCCATAAAAATGGATACTATTACATACCACACAAATGTGTTATGCAAATGAAATGATATCACACCTGTAACATCTCTAGAACAGAGCCTCAAGGGCATGTTATTAATTTAAATCTGTCATTTTAAGTGATAAAAGAACCAAATCCCAGAAAGGTTAATTGATATGCACAAGTACACACGAATAAAAAGCAGAAAGAGAGCCTACATCGCATCTCTGTCTGGCAGAGGGACTTTTATTATACAGCATTCACCTGGCCTTGTTTATATTAAGGAACACATTCTACTGCACATGTTTGTGTCCAGTAAGATGAGGAAGAATGAAGCCAAAATATTCCAAGGGGATGTCATCTAGATCTGCCATATTTATATCACTTTAAAAGTGGGAGAGTTCAGATCCACAGGTGTATGGCTAATGAATTTCAGGTTATCTGTGACTCTTTTTTTCTTTTCTAATTTTTTTTGTCTTTTTGCCTTTCCTAGGGCTGCACTTGCAGCATATGGAGGTTCCCAGGCTAGGGGTCTGGTCAGAGCTATAGCCTCTGGCCTACGTCACAGCCACAGCAACGTGGGATCTGAGCCACGTCTGCAACCTACACCACAGCTCACGGCAACACCAGATCCTTCACCCACTAAGTGAGGCCAGGGATTGAACCCACAGCCTCATGATTCCTAGTTGGATTCGTTAACCACTGAGCTTGACGGGAACTCCTAATTTTCTATCTTTACATTTCATAGTGATGTAATGAAAAAAAGACATTGTGAAAATTTAATATCACTTATTGTCTTGCAGCCATAAAAGTGATAGGGAATGAAACTGGACTGTTGTTGAATAGGTTTCAGATGACTTTGATAAATAATGACATCATTAACTCAAAAAAAAATGTTTTGTTTTGTTTCTGAGCAAACACATGTGATATACAGTTTCAGGTCCTATTCAGAATTCAACAGGACTAAGACATACACAGCAATAAAAAATGCATTAACATCATGAATGTCTGTGAAAGAGAAAACTTGAAAAACAAAATGGACAATGATGTCAAAATAAAATTGTTTTGCACATTATTCTCAGTTTTAGGGCTTCCATAACTCACATGGAATTTGGGAGTTTGTGGAGGAAGCATTAGTACCAAGTGATTTTTCATTAAGGTTGATGCATCCATGGTACCATACACATGTCAAAGAAATGAATATAGATTGTGGTTTAATACTTAATAAACACTTATATTGTAAATACAAATTTTATGCAGGTAATATCTTAACAGTGAATAACAAATAGTACATATTTTTAATTTTATGTGACTATTGTTCACATTGTTGGTGAAAAAGCATTGATGATGTCACCCTGTGCTTAAGAAGGTGGAGATTTATGTCCTTATATTTAATATATTCCAGTGTTAGAAAGAGACAAAACTGCATATGAATTGTTTTATATTTCACTGCTTAGAAGTATAGGTCTAAGGGATTCATTCTTCATTAATCCTTTTAAATTGCATTAATGAACTTATTAAACAAATATTTATCATGAATCTACAACAGTTACATTTCATTTTTTGCACTGAGAGTAGAACATGAAACGAAATAAATGAAAACTTCTTCCCTCATGGAGCTTAAAAGCTAGTGGGAGGATACAGAAAATAAACATTAAAAAATTACTGAAATAGGAGTTCCCGTTGTGGCACAGAGGAAATGAATCCGACTAGTAACCATGAGGTTGTGGATTCGATCCCTGGCCTTGCTCAGTGGGTTAAGGATACTGCGTTGCCATGAGCTGTGCCTAGGTCACAGATGCAGCTCAGATCCTGCGTTGCTGTGGTGTAGGCCATCAGCTATAACTCTGATTTGATTCCTAGCCTGGAAACCTCCATATGCTGTAGGTGCAGCACTAAAAGCCAAAAAAAAAAAAAAAATCCTAAAATATATAGAATGTAAGATGGTTGTGTGTATCATAGAGAAAAACAAATTAGGAAAAGGAACAGAAGATGCCAAGTGCAATTTTAGATAGGATGGTCAGTGTTATGGGTTGACTTATATACATGCAAAAAAAGAAAAAAACGAAAGTCTAACCCCCAGTACCTCAGAATATGACCTTATTTGGAAATGAGGTTATTGTAGATATAATTAATTTAAATGAGGTCTTACCAAAGTAGAGTGGACCCTTAATCCAACATGACTGGTGTCCTTATAAGAAGAAGAAAAAAGAGAGACACAGGAAATACCACTGTGAAAGAAGCAGGGACACTGGGAAGATGCTGTGTGAAGACGGGAGCCCAAGTTGGAGTGATGTACCTATAAGCCAAGGAATGCCAAAGATCACTGGCTGTCACTACAAACTAAGAGACTCTCCCTTTGTTCTCTCAGAAAAAAAGTAAACCCTAGATTATTTTCTTGATTTCAGACTTTAGCCTTCAGAACTGTAGGAGAATGCATTTCCGTTCTTTTGAGCCACCCAGTTTGTACAGTTTTGTTATGGGAGCTCTAGGAAATGAATACAGTCAGGAAAAGTGTAGACCTGAGAGAGGTAAGGGATAGATTCATGTGAAAATTAGTGGAAGTAATTCCAAATGGAGAAATGCAAGTTCAAAGTATCTGAGGTCAAATATGACTCCTGACCCACAGATAGAGAACACACTTGTAATTGACAGGAGGTGGGGAGTGGTGATGGTGGTGATGGACTGGGAGTTTGGAGTTAATAGATGCAAACTATTACATTTAGAAAAGATAAATAATAAGGCCCTACAAGGTATAGCATGGGGAACTATATCCAGTCTTGTGGTGTAGACCACGATGGAAAAGAATATCAAAAAGAATGTATATATATGTATAACTGAGTCACTTTGCTGTACAGCAGAAATTAACACAGCATAGTAAATCAATTATGCTTTAATAAAACAAAATTGAAAAAGGTGACTCCTGTGTGGTTGGAGCAGAGTGATTAAAGAGGTTAATGGAGGGTTCCCTTTTCTCCACAGCCTGTACAACATTTGTTGTTTGTAGACTTTTGATGATGGCTCTTCTACTGCTGTGAGGTCGTACCTCATTGTGGTTTTGATTTGCATTTCTCTAATAATTAAGCATCTTTTTGTGTGCTTTTTGACCATCTGTATATCTTCTTTGGAGAAATGTGTATTTAGATCTTCTTCCCATTTTAATTTTTTTGGGGGGCATGGGGGATACTGAGCTGCATGAGCTGTTTTTATATTTTGGAGATAAATTCCTTGTCGGTTACTTCATTTGCAAATATTTTCTCCCGTTTTGTGGATTGTCTTTTTGCTTTGTTTATGATTTACTTTTCTGTGCAAAAGCTTTCAAGTTTAATTAGGTCACATTTGCTTATTTTTTGCTTTTATTTTCATGACTCTAGGAGGTGGGTCCAAAAGGATATTGCTGATTTATGCCAAAGTGTTCTGCCTGTCTTTTCCTACAAGAGTTTTGTAGTATCTGGTCTTACACTTAGGTCTTTAATCACTTTTGAGTTTTTATTTGTGTATGGTGTTAGAGAACGTTCTAATTTCATTCATTTACATGTAACTATCCAGATTTCCCAGCGCCACTTAAGAGACTGTCTTTTCTCCATTTATATTCTTGTCTCCTTTGTCATAAATTAATTAACCGTAGGTGGGTGAATTTATTTATGGGCTTTATCTCCTGTTCCACTTATCTATATTTCTGTTTCTGTGGCAGTACCATACAGTTTTCGTTATTGAGGTTTTTTGTGTTTTTTTTTTGGGGGGTGACTCAGGTGTGGCATGTGGATATTCACAGGCTAGGGGTTGAATCAGAGCTACAGTTGCTGGTCTTTGCCACAGCCAGAATACCAGATCTGAGTCATGTCTGTGACCTACACCACAGCTCACAGCAATGCCAGATCCCTAACCCAACGAGCGAGGCCAGGGATCATACCCACATCCTAATGGATACTAGTTGAGTTCCTTTTTGCTGAGTCACAGTGAAACTAACTTTGGTTATTGTAGTTTTTATGTAAATTCCAACCATTACGGAGAACACTATAGAGGTTCCTCAAAAAACTGAAAATAGAACTACCATGTGATCTGCCATCCCACTCCTGGGCATATAGTCATGGAAAACTATAACTCAAAAAGATAAAGGAACCCCAGTGTTCATTGCAGCTCTATTTACAATTGCCAAGACATGGAAACAACCTAAATATTACTCTGCCATAAAAAAAGAATGAAGTAATACCATTTGCAGCAAATGGATGGATCTAGAGGTGATCGTACTAAGTGAAAAATGAAAGGCAAATATCATATGATATCACTTATATGTGGAACCTTAAAAAAATATTACAAATGAACTTATTTATAAAACAAAAACAGACTCACAGAAAACAAACTTATGTTTATTTACCAAAGGGAAAAGTTTGGGGGGAAGAATAAATTAGGAGTTTGGGATTAATGTATAAACACTATTGTAAATAAAATAATCAATGAGGACCTACTGTACAATACAGGAAACTCTACTCTGAATTTTGTAATAACCTATATGGGCAAAGTATCTAGAAAAGAATGGATGTATTTGTATGTGTAACTGAATCACTTTGCCATACACCTGAAACTAACAGAATAGTATAAATCAACTATACACCAATATAAAATAAAAATTACGTTTAATTGGGAAAAATGTTTAATGGGAGATGAATTTCAAGAACTAAGGAATTTAGAGAAACATCCAGGCCCTTCCAGGTCAGTGTTACTTGGACTTTGTCTTTTATCATGAGTGGGAAGAGAAGCATCTCTAGGTTCTAAGCAGATGAGTGACTTGATCAGAATGCTTTAATTTGATTAAAATGTATATATTGACAATTGACTGAAAAAAAATACTAGATTCAGAGCAGGGAAAACATTAAGGAAAATACTGCAGTAATTCAAGAAAGATTTTATGCTGCTTTTTCCAGATTAGTGCAATGGCTATTGTAGAAATGGGTTCATTGGATATTCAAAAATATTTTGAAGGTAGATCTTATGGTATTTACTGATGGATAAAATATAGACTGTGAAAGAAAGAAATCAAAAAATCTGTTAAGTTTTTGTCTTAAAAATCTGGTAAAATAGTGTTATCACTATTTTGATAAGGAAAAGAACTAGGGGAAGAACCACACTTCAGGTTTTGATATGTTAAGTAGAATTCAAGTGGAAATATCAGTTACACTATCAAATATGTGAGCCTGGAGTTTAAGAAATGATCAGAATAAAAATTTGGAGGAAATTAGTATACTTACATCATTTATAAAAACACTAAAATGGATGAAATCACCAAATAAGTGTGTAAGTAGAAAAGAAGAGAGGACCAAGAACTGAGTCTTAAAGAACTCCATGGTTAGAAACTGATAAGCTGAAGAGAAATCCACAAAAGAGGTTAGGAAGAAACGGGCAGGGAGGTAGGAGGGCCATTTGCACTGCCTTTTTGAAGATAAGTGCAGAATATGTTTCAGGAGGGAGAGAATAGGTACCAGGCCATGTACAAATTTAGTCACTAAATTTTAATCCTTGGGTTTAGCAACAGAAGGATGCCTGGTGATTAAATTAGGGGTAGTTTAGTGTAGTGTAGGAGTTAAAATCTGGCGGAGGTAGGTTGCAGAATGAGGGCAGATGTGTTGGAGAAAATCAACAGAGACTTTCTGAAAAGATGAGAGAAATGCTGGTGATAGGTAGGAAGGAAGAATGGTCAAGTGATCGTGTCAAGTGCAAAATATCCTGACAAGAGAGAACCATTAACTGATTCAGAACAAAACAAGGGAATTTTTGTATGGTTATCTTTGATTAGGTTGGTGGAGAGGGCTGGTATACAGTTGTTAGTGGAGAAGGTGGCATTTGTTGAAAAATAAAAAGGATTTTTCACCTATAATTATAGGAGTGGCTACAAAGAATATGAGCACAAATGCAAGTGTTTGAATAGATACAGCAGTAGGACTTATGGAAGTTTTCTTCTTACAGTTTCAGTTTTTTGAAATTGAAAGCAAGGTCAGGAGCTGAGAGTTAGACTAGGGAAGGAGGTGCTGTGAATTTGACAAGGGATAAAAGGCTGTGTAATTAATGACCAGCAGGGTGAAAGAGTGAATGCACTAGGACAATATTGTAAAAGTAGCAAGTAGCATTTGGGACACATTTGAGGTTAATGATACCAATTTTAAAGTGAGGCAGTCAGCATTACTATGGATTTTTTGCTACATACCACAAGTTGCAGGGTTGCTGGCGTGAAGTGGATAGGAAGTTGAATTTAACAAACTAGGGTGTAATTTATCCTGATTGCCTTTCCCATAATTGCCTATCACTCCCCTGATTCCTCACTGTGTTGAGACTAGGTTATGTTGTCTGTTTCAGCTACAGGTTATCCTGCCATCCCTCAACTTTAGGCATTAGTATTTACAAGTTTCTTTCTTGTTCTTCATATTACTTGAGTGTTTTTTCCATCAGCAAATCTTAAGATCTTCCTTGACGATTCTATCTAAATAACTTTTCATCTCCACCACATGCCTTTATTTTAAGATATATAATTATTTATATGTTTAACGTCTGTCTCACCTGTTCCCCTGTAGAATGAGTATAAATGCAATCCAGATTACATAGAGCTTAGAACTATGTGTAAAGACCTTCAATTTTACTGTGAATGAAAAGGGGGACTACCAGATGATTTTGTATATAATTGATATTTTTTGACTAACATGTTTGAAGGTAACACTGAATACTAAAGTAGAAGCATGGCAGTGTAGGAGAGAACTGCAGAAATTAGGGAGGTCTGTTTGAAAGCTATTGAAATATTCCTGATAAGGAAGTTATCTTGGAATAAAAATATGTCAGCATTGATGGTAAGAAAGGAATCAAAGATCTCTAAGTCTTGGGCTTGAAAAATTGAATATATCATGGCCATATTTATTGAAGTGTTAATATTGGTAGATTTTCACATTTTATTGACGATGAAGATGTTGAAGGGAAGCTACAATTCTGTTCTATTCATATATAAGTGAATCATTTTGCTGTACACATGAAAAATTAACTATACTTCAAAAAATAAAGAAAAAGCAGAGTCAAACTAAACTTTCAGTTGAGATTACAAAGCATTGACAAAAATGATCTCAATATAACTGCTATTTTTGTCACTATGAATGAACGGTATGCTATGAACTTTATATTAATCCATATGTCATTCTAACAAAACATCTGAAGTAAATATTACTTTGTCATAACTTACAGATAAGGAATTTTGTGTAACTAGAAAATTAAGAGGTTGCTTATTCTTGCATCAAAATAGCATCGACCTTTTATATCTATAAAGCTATTTATTGGTTTCCTATTTCCAGTACATATAAAAAATAGTATATTTAGTAGCTATTTTCACAATAATTCTAGAAACAAACCATTCAAAAAGTCCAGAGGCTTAATATAATATTTATGTATTTATGGTTTAGTGGATATGCCTGGGTTCAACTGATCTAGTCTGGGCTAGGCTGAGGTTCTGCTTTAGACTGCAGAGGTTGAAGTGGCTTTGATTTTCACTGTAGGCCTGTGGGCTAATGAGAGAGCTCTGTTTCTTGTGTTAATGCAAAGCATGCTCTTATGGCAAATAACAAAGATATAAGGGGAACACTAGGCTCAGAACTGGTACATTATCACTTTCATGCCATTACATTGACCAAAGGAACACACATAAATCAAGCTCAAAGTCAAGAAGTGGACAACTTTATATCAATAACCAGGTTACAGCAAGAATATGAATACTAAAGCTGAAATATTGGAGAAAAATTTTCAGCAGAGAAATGCATTCCAACATGTTGCTATTGCATCAAAATAAAACACAAATCCTATAAGCATATCTCCTACTTCAGCTACTACTCTATCCCTCTGCTCTTTTTATAAGCTAAGTACTGTCAATAATTACCACTCCATTTTTTTTTCATGCCAAAGTCTTTTTAATCCCTTCAAACAAGGCTCACAGTAATGATCTACTCACCTTTATAACAGCTTCCCCCTTCTTAAATAAATTATTTCTCATTTTTCTCTATCTCTTAGCAACATGTGATCCAAGTGATACTTCCTTTATCCTGGGAAAGATTATTCCCATGGATGATAGGATAATACAATCTTCTATTTTTTAAAATCAATTTTACTTGCAGTTTTTATAGAATCTATCACATTTTTACCTGGCTTATCTTTTTTCATCTGCAAACTTTGTATTCTCAGAATTTGTTCTTGCCCCTGTGTATCAAGTTTCCCTAGACCACTCTCCGGTGCAATGATTATCTAGAATGATTCACAAAATTCAGAAAAGCTATTATACTCATGATTATGGTTTCTTAAAGCAAAACAATACAGGCTAAGATCAACAAAGACCAAAGTTGAATAGAGTGGAGTTCAAGCACGTTTCCAGTTGTCTATTCCAAATGGAATCCTACAGATAGTGCTTAATTCTTCCAACAACAATGTGTGAAAATATGTATGAGTACAAATAACCAAGGACAAGCTCACCTGAGTCTTGGTGTCCAGGATTTTTATTTGGGGTAGTCATGTAGGCATGGAGTGTTGGTGTAACTGACTTCAGTTATTCAGTCTCTAGCTTCTCCAGAGGTCAAACTGATATGGTATGGTCAAAGGCTACTGTAAATGACAGCATAAACTGTAAATGACAGCATAAACTATTGCAATTGTATTGGTTGTTTTTTCTAATGTATTTGTGAAATTTGGACCCTTTACCTCTTTGTTTCAGTGCCAGTATCCTCTCAGTTAATTCATTGTATAAGTAATATTCCTGAATACATTCCTGACCAAGGCTTTGTTTATGTGTTTGGTTGTTGATATGTGAGGAGAGAGGCATATCTTAATTCCATTGCCCTCCTCACATATTTTATTATTCTCTATTTTACTTGTAGACAGTTTCTTGCTACCCAGGGCTTACAGTTAGCTCTTAACTCCTATTAGGAGAAAGACAATGGCTTTGCTTTCACATTATATAACTTAATATTATATAATAACCTAATGTTAACCTAATGTTCCACCGTTCTAAATGCTTGAGTGTATAGGGATGTTTCCTGGGTTCTACAGTGTCAAATTTCTCAGAGATGTGCAAACAACTCTGTACCTCAGATTTTGCTGGGGACTCATGGTCCTTATTATTTAAAACCATTGCATTCACAATGACGATTTTATTCACTGACGCTATTCCTAGAACCTTTGTCAAATTTCCTGTGCCTAACATTAAGAATTAGGTCACATACTTAGACCAATATCTGACTTCTAAGCAATTCACATTATAGACCATTTCTACCATTTAAAAAATATGTAGCTAGGAGTGTTTGCTCAATTTTTTCGGAAAAATTCTGTGTGTGTGCTCTTCACAAGGTGGATTCCTCTGACATAGAGAAGCAGTCATGACTTTGAGGTGTTCCCCTGTTTCAGCTAAAGATTTTAATTTAATTTACATGTATACTGTTTTGGGGAACTCTGTATTAGTCAGTATTATTGCCAAATTTAACCTCTGTCCGCTGGTGCAGTGAAGTAATGCACAGACAGAGTTTTGGGTAAGGGAGGAAAAAAATAGCATCTATTACTTTGCGAGGCGAAGAAGGCCACAGCAAGCTATTGCCTTAAAGATTGGCCATCTTTGCGGAAGAATTGTAGGGAGTTTTATAGTCTAAAAGGAGAAAAGCAGGGTTTCAGATAAGAATCAGGATTGGGGCAGACGTGCACTCTTTCTTTTGGGGGAATCTTAGTCGTTGAGATCGGTGTCAGAAGATCTCAGCATGATCCTGGTAGTTGTCTTTGGGTTATTGCCTAGAACAAGTGTACTTGCAAAAAGAGCATACTGATCAGCAACTCAAACAAACTAGAAAGTTTCTAAAGAACGTCATGTGCTAATAATCTTTCACCCACAGGCAACTGTGCACAGGGCGCCTAATCTTTATTTAGCTCACAGGTGATTGTGTTTAGGGTGCACGAGGAAGGGATCCAAGGTGTTCAGTATTAAAGTATTCATTTCCAAAACAAGCATAAGGAATACACTTTTCTCTTAGATGTATAAGATGCCTGTATCACTATGTGTATCCCTTGGGTGGGAAGAACCAGGACCCTGCCCCAGGGAAGGCTGTGGAGGCTGAATGAGGCCCATTTCCCAAAAAAAAAAAAAAAAAAAAAAAAAATGGGGAACAAAGAAAGGCTTTTGTGCCCAGGAGCCCCACAGGTCCTACTCTACTACATTATTTCCATTAAAACTAATCTTTGAAGAAGAAGCTTTAGAAAGATCATATCCAATTAAGCCAAAGAAATTGCTTTCAGGAATGCTAAGAAACTAGAACAATTTCCGAATTTTTAAAACAATGAGAATGAAGCTACGTTTACATGATTTTAGCATTTGCTGCCTTCTAAACGCATTCCTATCTATCCTCAAAAAAAAAAGAAATGAAGCTTTGGAAATTCAGAAAAGAACATTTTCTGCGTTAGTACACATACATCTTTGAGTCTAGGTCAGGATACACTGAACTATATTAAAGCAAACAAGCAGAAACTTATATATGATGACTCTTGTTGAGTTCCTACTATACAGGTTTTTTCACCTTAAAGTAGGGTTTATTTTCCTGAATTTTGCTTGAGGATTATTGTAAATCCTCTTTCTTTTGTATATGAATTAATCCATTGTTTAGTTAGTAGCATGTTTTTAGAGTTTATGGTTTTATCCTAAATAAATATAACAAACACTTTGGCCTCAGTAAACACTTTCCTATGCTTTAACCCACTTAAATTTCAGTATATCAATTCACCAGTTTAAAGGAGAACAAGTAATCTTAATAAAATTAGTTTCATCTAGATTCTTTCATATAAAAGAATTTGGCAATTAATCACGCCTAAGAATCTTTTTCTTAGATCACCCAGCGTTTGCATATTTGATTCTCTAAAACCTATAACTGTGGTAACAAAATGAAAATCCATACTAGTTAGTGGCTATTTGAGATAATTTGCATTCATTTTAATATATTAACACTTCAAAACTAACATCTAATTTTCAGAAAGAAGTCTTCTAATGTAAATGTTGCAACATTATTGTGGCAGACTGAATTAATTAGCTCCAGCAAAATTTCCCTAGAGCCTTTTCTTTCACACCTTTCTGAGGAAAGTTATGCTTTTTTGATTTTTAGTTCCATAGGGAGTAGGATAATGCCCAAAACTTTCTAATGATTTTTCCAATGTACAAATTACCAATAGGTGTTGAATTATGAGTTGAATAAATTATAAAACTGATGTATACACAGAGAATGTTTAGGGGAATTTTAGAATTCACTGCTATTTTTTAAAGCTAAAGGAAGTTTTCTAATTAGAAAAAGAAATATTGGTTCAGTCATCATTATGCAATTTGAGAATGTTTTGTCAAATATCTGACCAAGTTATTTGTGAAGTATCTCCTTCATGAAAAAGCAGGATTTATCTTATTTTAGGTTAAGTTAATCAAATGGAATTGGATTTGTCGAACATTTGATTCATTAAATTATGCCTTCACTGCACTTCTAACAAAAATATTCAGTCTATCAGTGAAACAGGGCTACTATTTTTGCAACAGCTAGATAATGAAGCACAAATGATTTTTTTTCTTAAGTGTGTATGATCTTGACCCAAATTAACAAAGCACAAACTATTGCCACCACTAGTTTCCTTATTGAAGGATATTATCTAATATCTCTAGACTTAAGTGTCCTCCCTTCCAAAATGGGGATAATAGTAGTATTAATCTCATTTAATTATTGTGAAAAATAAGTGACTAAACATGTAATCTCTTAGAACAGAACTTAGCAAGTATTATTGTTGCCAAAACTTGGCCTCTGTTCGCCAGTGCCAAAGAGAAATACTGAGACAGATTTTTGGATGAAGGAGAAAAACAGCTTTTATTGCTTTGCCAGGCAAAAGGAGCCATAGTCCACTAATGCCTAAAGACTGTACCCCCTTGGGAGAAATTAGGAGGTCATTTTATAGTTTTGGGAGTGGAAAATAGGGTCACAGATAAGGATCAGGGTAGAGGCAAGCTTGCATTATTTCTCAAAGCTGGTGTTTAGAGGCCCCAGGACTGGTTCCGGTGGTCCTTCTTCTGGAATGAAAAATGCTTCATCACATAGTTCTTCCACTTGTTGGAGGTTTTGGTTCTGTAGAAGGGCTCAAAGATGTTGTTATATATATTCCTTGAGGAAGAACCAGGACCCTGCCTCAAGGCTGCATAATTGTCTCCTGACTGCTTCTCTCTTGTTTCTGCATCTTCTCCTTTCCCTGATTAGCAACTGTTTGAACCTGCCCTTTGGAACTCAGGGAAGGTCATGGAGGCTGAAGCTTATTCCCTAAAAACAAGAAATGGAGGACACAGAAAGGCTTGTGTGCCCAGGAGCCACACAGGGGCCTAGCTCATTTACATTAGCTATTAATTATTTGGGGAGATTAAACTTTGTATAATGGTCCATATTCAGATATTTAGTGATGTGCTATCTATAGCAGATATCTATAGCAGACTTTATTTTTGTTGTTTTCAAAACATAGTCAATTTTTTATCTTCTATCAATTCAATATTCTTATATTTATATCCAAAATACTTTTACTGTACTTACATAGTCTCCTTACTTATTTTCTTCCCTTACTGTCAACTCACTGAAGGCAGAGACTGGATTTTGTCCATTGCTCTAATTCCAGTGTCTAGGTTACAACCTAACACATAATAAATGCTTAATTAATGTTTTTAAAATAAATGATTACATGAATATAGCTTTTTCAATTTTTGACTTATAAATAGAGAGGTTCCACAGTTTGGTTGGTAGCAAAATGTACTAAACCAATTGATTATAATTAATCACAAACCAATTTTATAGAATATATATTTCTTTTTTGCAGATTATGTAATATGCTATGTATTTCAGGAATTCCTAAACAGTGAGCTAATTAGAAAGCATTTCTGTGAAAGCCTGATTCTGCTGTCCTTTGTCTGTACTAATAAATTCATCATTAATATTCTGCAGAATGTTACTTCAGTTATCCTTAGGTTATCTTGCTGGAAAAGACAGAAGCTGAATAGCTAAAGATAAGCTGAAAGAATGATTTTTTTTTAATGTGTTAATCACCTATAGTATATCAGTTCAAACCATGAAATTAGTATATATTCTTACAGTAAAAATTATCTCTATAGAGTTACATTGTTTTTAAAGCCTTAAATACCTATTTAATCAGGGCCATTTTATACATTATCTTATGAATAAGTGTGCCAAAGAATTGTTTATTTAGTCAATTAAGCATTCTGACATGCTATTCTGAGTACTAGTCTAAGCTAAAGGCTGAATTAAATGATTGCATGGTTTGAGCAAAAGGTATTTTTAACGTAATACTGACTAAATGTATGAATTGGAGAAATTTTCCACTGATATAGGAAAGTATATGATATTATATTTGTAAATTAAATATAATCGTACAGTGACTCATCCTTTTTGGGTTAACTAAACTTTCAAGTAATTAGCGGATAATATAGGAAAATACCATCCTAAAAATTAATTTGTTAATGTTGTTAAGTCTAATACATTAACTCTTCATTATATTTTTATGACTATATTCATTGCTTAATAGCAAACAAAACTAAATTCCTTTAGGCCAACATCTGTCATCTAAGTGAATTAATTTCTATAAACATAATGTCATAAATTAAATTTTAATTACAAACTCAATCACAAGCTAACACACAAATATTTTCAGTCAATTTAGTGTGAAAAAAATAAAATATGTTGCCTTGCAAATTAAAAATTAGAATCAAGGAAAACTACAAATAAAAGGAAAAACCCTTAATAGATGTTGCTCATACTTAAGATGGGTGCTTTGCTGTTGCAAACCTATAACCTAGCTGTACTGGTATAAAATACATTTAAATATCCTTAGAATAGTTTATTCATTTTCCAACCTATCCTCTATAAAATCAATGGATTCATCTTTCTAAAACAAAAATACAAGGAGTATCACTTCCCTGCTTACACACTTTGGATAGCTCATCATTGTGAGGAATATAAAGTCTAAGCTCTTGAATCCACAACATAAATGTTTCAAATCTGTTGAACTCCTTTCTCCTACTTTAACTCTGCAATCCCCTGTTACAGTCGTGATAAGAATATCTTTACTCCTTATATATCAAGGTCTGCAGTCCTTTCATGCCTGTGTTCTGTTCTGTTCTGACAGTGTCTTTTTTTTCTTTCACACCCTCTGATTTGGACCCACACTCATCAGCCTCCCTCACCTAGTGGACCTATGACTATGTACAGGAAATCTTAGGCTGCTTAGTCAACTCTACATACAACTTCTGCACTGCTTAGCTCATACTTTAATTGTCTCTTCATGTCTATCTTAATGGATCATGAATCCTTAAAGAGCACCACAAAAGTCTTATTCATATTTATATCTGCCTTTTCAGCATTGTCTTGAAGAGACACTGTTTCCATTGACCCGATTTTCTACCTGCATAAAATTGGGAAAATTTGTAACTCTTTTGAGCTGTTTCTTTGTCTTAAAAATGAAGTTAAAGATATTTTCCTTTACAAAATGATCAAGGGAGATTACATTTTTGGGAATTAAACTTTGTATGTAAAATTAACTACTTCTTTCTTGAAACACAGGAGTTGAATTAATATTAGTGACTATAATTTTACTTAGCTTTCATTATATAATAATTGTTATATCATTTTAAGAAATAATGAATGAAGATAATCAGATATAAACTAAAAGTAAAAAAAAATAATAAATATATAAGATGAAAAATGGCAACTTGGAATTCCCACCATTGCACAGTGGGTTAAGAATCTGATTGCAGTGGCTCTGGTCACAGAGGCACAGGTGCATCCCAGCCCAGCCACAGTGGGTTAAAGAATCTGGCATTGCCACAGCTGTGGTAACACGGATATAAATAACCTGACCCTGGAACTCCTTATGCCATAAAAACAAAAAAAATACAACTCTACTCCAGGAGTCATTCCTTCCTTAATTAAAGAGGAGATCCAAAATTGAGCTGGAGGAATTAGGCTCCCTGACTTCAGACTATACTACAAAGCTACATTCATCAAAACTGTATGGTACTGGCACAAAGACGGAAATATAGATTAGTGGAACAGGACACAAAGCCCAGAATTAAACCCACACACCTGCAGTCAATCTATGACAAAGGAGGCAAGAACATACAATGGAGAGAAGATAGCCTGTTCAATAAGTGGTGCTGGGAAAACTGGACAGCCACATGTAAGAAAAAATGAAATTAGAACACTTCCTAACACCATACACAAAAATAAACTCAAAATGGATTAAATTACTAGATATCAGACCAGATACTATAAAACTCTTAGAGGAAAACATTGGCCAAAGACTATCTGACATAAATGACAGCAACATCTTCTCGGAGCCACCTTTTAGAGTAATGACAATAAAAACAAAACTAAACAACAGGGACTTAATTAAACTTAAAAGTTTCTGCACAGCAAAGGAAACCCTAAACAAAATGAAAAAAAAAAAAAACCCACAGAATGGGAGAAAATATTTGCAAATGAATTGACTGAAAGGAGTTAATCTCCAAAGTTTACAAATGCCTCCTACAGCTCAATATCAAAAAAACAAACAGTCCCATCAAAAAATGGGCAGATCTAAACAGACAATTCCCCAAAGAAGACATACAGGTGGTCAAAAAAAAAAAAAAAAAAACACATGAAAAGATGTTCAACATCACTCATTATTAGAAAAATACAAATCAAAACCACTGTGAGGTACCACCTTACACTGGCCAGAATAGCCATCATCAAAAAGTGTACAAACAATAAAGGCTGAAAAGGGTGTGGAGAAAAAGGAACCCTATTCCACTGTTGGTGGGAATGCAAATTGGGGAAACCACTGTAGTAAACAGTATGGAGATTCCTCGGAAAACTAAAAATAGAATTACCTTTTGATCCAGCAATCTGACTCCTGGGCATCTATACAGAGAAAACCATGACTCGAAAAGATACATGTACTCCAGTGTTCATTGCACCACTCTATACGATAGCCAAGACATGGAAACAACCTAAATGCCCATTGACAGAGGATTGAATAAAGAAGATGTGCTACATATACAGAGTGGAATATTACTGAGCAACTAAGGGAAAGAAATCATGGCATTTGCAGCAACATGGATGGACCTAGAAATTATCATACTAAGTGAAGGCAGTCAGACATTGATACACCAACATCAAATACTATCACTTACACGCAATGAATTTCTTTGCAGAACAGATACTGACTCACAGATTAAAAAACTTTCAGTTTGCAAATGAGACAGGTTGGTGGTGGGGGGATGCACTGAGGGTTTGGGTTGGAAATGCTATAAAATTTGGTTGTGATGATTATTATACACCTATAAATGTAATAAATTCATCAAGTAATTAAATAAAAATTTTAAAGGGGAGATCAGAGGGAGCGCTTAAGGGATTTTATAGAATAGACTTTCCAGATAGAATACATGCTCCTGCACAGAGCTTTGTACTTACTCTTCTCTGCAGGACATGTTATGTTCCAGACGTCTTTATGGCTCATTCCTTTTCTTCTTCAGGTCTCTCCTCAAATGTCTCCTCTTCAGAGGTGCTTTCTCTAAAATGAGTATCTTTTCCCATTTCTCACCATCTCCTTATTTTGATGTACTTTTCTTCATAACACATATAACTAACAGCTAATATATTGGCTTTCATTTATTGTATCTTTCTCAGACTAGAATATGTATGAGGGTAGAGACGTGTTTGTTGAATTCATATCATCAGCTGCAGCTAGGAAGGTGTCTGTTTTTTAATTGAAGTATAGTTGATGTACACTATCAAATAACTTGTGTAAAATACAGTGATTCATAATTTTTAAAGATTTTATGACATTTATAGTTATTACAAAATATTGCCTATATTCTCTGTTTTGTACAATATATTCTTGTAGCTATCACTTAGTCTGCTATAACAAAATACTACAGACTGAATGGCCTATACAGAGAAAACATTTATACCTCAACTTTTGGAAGGTGGAAGTATGAGATCAGAGTGCCAGTAAAATCAGGTGAAGGCCCTCTTTTGGACTGCAGACTGCCAGCTTCTCACTGTGTTCTCACTTGCGCGAGCAAGTTTTCTGAACCCTAGCTCTTATCCCATTCATCAGGGCTCCAACTTCATGTCCTAAGTACTTCCCAAGGGCCCCTTCTGCTAAAGTCGTCGTATCAGGTATTAGAATTTCAACATATGAATTCTGGGAGACACATTCAGACCACAGCAATGCCTAACATGTAGTAGGTTTTTTAACATAACTAACTGATTAAATGAATGCAATTTGAAGAAGAGTTAGAGAGTATTCAATTCCCAAATATATTTTCACCACTGATTGTTGAAGTGCTAGAAATTCTTTCCTAACTATGTCCCACGGTATAGTAAATGCACTTTTCTTTTGTGGATGCTTAAAAGGACATAAATAAAGGAAAAGACACTAAAGTTCTCTCTCTGGGCACCGACACAGAGGAAAGGCAATGTAAGGACACAGTGAAAAGGATCCATCTGCAAGCCAAGAGAGGTTTTACTGCCAGAATTCAGCCTCTGTCTGCTGGTGCTGAGTTGCAACACAGAGACAGATTTTTGGGTAAAGGAGAAAAAAATAGCTTTATTGCTTTGCTCAGCAAAGGCGTATCACAGCAGGTAAATGCCTTAAAGCCTGTGCCCCCCACCCCGCCCCACCCCCAGGAAGGATTGCAAGGAGTTTTATAGTAAAAAGAAGAAAAACAGATTTTCAGATAGGAATCAGGATTGGAACAAACATGCATGCTTCTTTCTTTTGGGGAAATCTTAGTAATGAAAGTTGGAATCAGGAGATCTGGTATGTTCATGATGGTGGTCTTCTGGATTATTGCCTAGAATAACAGTACTTTTGAAAGGGGCATATTGATCAGAGATTAGAAAAAAATAGGAAAGTTCCTAAAAATGATCATGTTCTAATAATCTTTAACCCACAGGCAATTGTGCTCAGGGTTCCTAATCTTAAACTTACAGATTGTTGTGTTTAGGGTACAATTAAGTGAGGGAGAAGGACAAGGAGGGACTCTAAGGAAGGACTCTGTTCAGTTTTAAAGTATTCATTTCTAAAAGAGGCATAATATAACTTTTAAGTGTATAAGATGTCTATATTATGTGTATTCCTTGAGAGGGAACCAGGATCCTGCTCCAACGCTATACTATTGTTGCTTGACTGTTCATTCCTTCCCTGATCAGCAACTGTCTGAACCTGTTCCTAGGAACTCAGGGAAAGTCATGGTGGCTGAATGAGGCCCATTTCCTAAGAACAAGAAATGGGGGACACAGAAGGGCTCTTGTGCCCAGGAGCCCCACAAGGCTGTGTCCGATATCAGTTTCACCAGAAACCAACTCTGCTAGCACCCTGATCTGGGGCTCTAGCCTCCAGAGCTGTGAGAAAATAAACTTCAGTTGCTTAATCACCCAGTTGTATGGAATTTTGTTACGGCAGCACACATAGACTAATACAGCATGTAAGTAACAGAGTGAAACCTCAGAAGAGCCTATCACAGTATTTGCTTTCACCGTGATACATTTACTGATTTCTGGAGCTAAAGGGGAGGCTTGGAGATTAGGCCAATGTTTCTGAAAGACAGAGTTAAATCTTTTGCTTTTTAGTCTCCCTGCACATCAAAGACAGAACTATTAGAAGGGAGGGAGTGCTGCAAGCATAAAGTCATTCTACCTATTAACATACTGCCACTTTTGAAGCTCTGTGGAACGTGGAACGGGAAGCTGGAAAGCTGGTGTCAGCTAAAAAAAAAATACTGAAAAGTTGAGAGTTAAGTTTTATTTGAGGTGAAAGTAGGATTTAGGCCCAAGAGATAGCATCTCAGGTAGCTCTGAGAAACTCTTCAAGGAGGCAAGGGGGGAAGCTAGGATACAGGGGTTTTCTCAACAAAGGAAAGGTAGTAGGAACAAAAGATTTACAGATAACCAGGCTTACAGAAGACTTAGAGAGAACCCGTTTCTGTGGGAAGACATAAAGGTCTGGACTTACTGGAATAATTCCTTTGATATGCACCTCAGCTGTGGGCCAGTCTTCTTTCTATCCAGAGTTCCCTCAGGGCTCACTAGCCCACCCTTGGGAGTGCCTGTTCTCACAGACTACGATGACATCTTTAGCTTTACATGATAACTACAGCCCAGAAGGCAAAGGGGGAATATCAAGATCAAGTCATAAAGGTGAAGGGAGATGTACATGCAGCCATGCATGTATTTTACAGAAGTTTGCTGCTGGTGTCATGAAGGTTACTTCTAGTCACAGATATTAGTCATCATTGAACAATGAAATTAATAAACATGGTCTGATAAGATTGTATGTACCAAACAATGACAGAGCTTTTTTTTTCTTTTTTCAAGTGTACATGGAACATATAATGAAATAAAGGCACCTCAACAGATTTCAAAATATTAAAATACATTCTTTAACAAAAATGAAATTAATACAGAAAAAGATAATTTAAAGAGCTACATTTCCAAAGCCAGCTACAACACATCTATGTAATTCATTGGTCAAAAAAAAATAATATTAGAAATTTTTTAGGTCTAAAAAATAGTAATAAACAACACAATTAAATTTTGGGAACTTTACCCAATGCAGTGCATAGCATAAAGAGAAATATGTAATCTTGAATTCACATTAGAAAAGTAAAAAGTGAAAATCAATAATTTAAATTTGATCTTGATCCATTAGGAAAATAACAGTAAGATAAAACTAAGAGAGTGAAATAGAAGCCATAAATATGAGAGCAAAATTATATGATATAGGAAAAAATATTTCAAATACAAAATAATTAAAGTTAATTGGTTCTTTGAAGAGATTAATAAAATTGATAACATAACAATAGTGACTTAGAAAAAGATGTTGCCTATAATAGAAATGGAAAACGGGCATTGATACACATTTAAAAACCTACAAAGGGTAAAATGAAAATAGTACATTATATATGGAATAGAAAAATCTCTAAAAAATACGTCATTATCAAAGCTCAAAGAAATAAAAAATCTAAATGGAAAAATGTACATTAAAGAAATCCAGTATACAAAAGTTCCAATAAGGGCTCAGTGGTACCAAATCCATCTGGTATCCGTGAGGATGCTGGTTTGATCCCTGGCCTTGCTCACTGGGTTAAGGATCCAGCATTACCATGAGCTGTGGTGTAGATCACAGACATGCCTTAGATCTGGCCTTGCAGTGACTATGGTGTAAGCCAGCAACTGCAGCTCTGATTTGACCCCTAAACTGTGAAATTCCATGTGCCATGGGTGCAGATCCAAAGAAAAGAAAAAAAGAAATCCAGTATGTTTCAAAATCTTTTACACAAGAAAGAAATGACAGTCTCGAGCAAAATTTTCCAGAGAACAAAAATGTAGCATCCCAAAATTTTCTGAGACTGCCATAATAATGTATCCAACATTTATCAATGACATTTGAAAAAATGAAGCTACAGCCTGATGGGCCCATACCTGAGGTGTGTTGGAAGGTAGATTGTATGTCATCTATAATCTAGAGAAGATCTTTTATTCAACTCTTAGTTCTAGTTAACGTAGAAAAAGGAGAATGAAGAAAAATGTTTAGAGGGACACACGCACATATGCACTCAGACTGGGGGTGGGGAGAGAGGGAGAGATAAAGGGTAAGAGAGAAACAAATTTAGATAATATTCTCGTACATGTAGTGAACCCATAGTGGGAACATGGAAAACTATTTCTTTGAAAATCTGGCTTACAAGCTAGAAAAACATGTAAAGCTTGATGCGTAAAGATATGGACAAAAAGCATTTTGGACCAAGACAACAGCATGTTCCAAAGTATGAGACAGTGTGAAATTTTTAGGGAAGAAAATATATATTTTGACAAATTTAATGTCTACCAGATATTATATTCTAAGGATTTACTTATGCGTTGCTTCTCAAAACACAGTTTCTTTAAAACAAAAAGTCATATGTTGAGAAAACACAAAAGATTTCCCCAACTCCAAGGCATGATATATCACAGCAGGAGGTAAGGATGGAGTTAAAATCACTCAGGACCCTTTGTAACAAGTGCACAATGATTTCATTTGGAATAAAGAGCTGCTGACATAATTTAAACGTGTCTGTACCATGATCATATTTATAATTTAGAAAGAGCAGTTCAGTTAAATAAAAAATAAGGAAAAATTCTGAAAGTGAAACTTTGGGGAGGCTATTTCTGAAATTCATGAAGGTAATGATGAGAACTTTGTTAGCATGGTGATGGACATAAACACTTCTGTTCTATAAATCCTCGGGAAATAGAATGGATGGGCTCGATGATTATACATGTTAATGAGATTTCAGAATAAAATAATTCCAGTTTTGGCCTTAAATATTATTTTAGTAAAGCAATCAGCAACAACCTTGCACTGCCTATGACTACCAATTAATAAATATCGTTAACAAATTAATGTTTTTCCTGAATATCAGAAGAATTTGATGTTACTCCAATAAAAAGAACTGGTAATCCATAATTTAACCTAATTGGTGTTTAATCTTTTTTCAGTTGCATGATTTAATTGCAGATATTTATTCCAGTGAAATGAAAATCTTTTTTTGTCATTGTTTTTCAGTCAGAATCAACAAGGGTTCTTAATAGAGATAGATTACCAGTACAGGCTGATCCTTTTATAATTGGTGTAAAGATCAGTGAAGCAAACAGAAGTCATCAGATTTTGAATAAGAACAATGACAAAAGGTCTCTAAACTTGTTAGTTTTCTTAATTTCTTAATTTGTTAGTTTGAACTCATCAGAGTTCAAGGTTTATTTAAATTTTATAAAGTGATTTTTATATGTGATTTAGATATAATTTTATATGCGATTTTTCATTTTTCTTGAGAAATATGAACTTACTGAATTTAAGTGCTATGATATTAATACATATCTAATACATATACCTAATAAAATTTGAAAATTTTAAGCTATATTTGTCTCTATTCAAAGCCTTTATGCATTTGAGAAAATTGTGAAAATTAAATTCTAAAAATATCAAATTCTTTGTTTGATTTATGTTTATCATTTTAACTCAAATGATAATGGCCTTAAGGTGATAATATTGATCAATACTGATTAATATTTTCCATGATTTATTTTCAATAATAAAGCACACTTCTGAAATACATGAATTACTCAAATAATTCACATATTTTACATATTTATAAAGAAAATGAGTTTGTTGAAATTTTAAAATGGAGCATATTTAGATTAAATTTTGTGTAATTAACAAGGAAGTTCAAGTAACAGAAATGTTAAAAATGATTGTGAACCAAAATAAATAGTAGACATAGTAGTAACAAATAGGCAATAATGAGAAACAGTAGTAACAAATGGGCAGTAATCAAAATATTTCAGAAATAGTAGTAATAGGCAGTAATCAAAATATTCACTAATCAGATGACACACAACTATGAATACCTATACATATGCATACACATGCATATCAAATATAGTTACAAACTCTGGATAATGTATAAATCTCTTCCCTACCTTTTAGCCTAAGTGCTGTGAACCAGCATTTCTTGCCTAAAATTTAGTTTCAGGTAGCAATTTAATCTACTGAATTTTAATCAGAGATTAAGTACTTCAGGTCCTCTTCTGAGACATTGCAGAGTAGTTTATCCTTTTGGCCCACTGATAAAATCCAGTGGTCACCACCTTCCACTTTCTTCAGAGCAAAGGTTATCTTCAGAGTAAATAAAATGAACAGCATAAAATGGGAATTGGGGTAATAAGAGGAATTGACTAGTTTTAACTATTTTTTGGTTTCTTTTGCTTTTTAGGGCCGCACCTGTGGCAAGGGGTCAAATCAGAGCTGTAACCACTGGCCTAAGCCACAGCCACAGCTTCCCCAGATCCTTAACCCACTGAGCAAGGCCAGGGATTGAACCTGCGTCCTCATGGATACTAGTCAGATTCGTTTCTGCTGAGCCACGACAGGAACTCCCGAGTAGTTCTAACTTTTCATTTCAGTTGGTATTCTCTATTCATGTCTATATTATTTTTTTAAATGACATTTCTTAGAACAGAAGACAATGAAAATCTTTTTTTTTGTCTAATTTAAGAAAATCAAATGTATTTGAAGGATTGAGATGTTGTTGAAATATTGGGGCGTGTGAGAGTGGTGGAGCCTGAGACTGACAGGGACCTAACTGAGAGAATTATGCCAGGAAATGAAAAAGAGGCTAACTCTCAATTTTGATATATGTAGTTGGTTTGTACATACTAGATATACTTATAGCCAAATACCAGTGTTGTAATAGTGACTTCTGCCAAATTTTAGTGATTGAACTAGAGAAAAATTCTTGGGAAAGCAAAGGACAAAAAAAAAAAAAAATCCAATCGATAGTGGCCTAAAGATTAATATTTCTCAGTATCAAGAAGTCTATCTGTGACCAGGTGGTGATATTCATTCAGCATTTCACAAAATCCTTGCAAATGACTTCAGATTATATTTACTTGTGTTTGCAAGATATATGTATGTTAAAATTCCAGGACTGATATAGGTATTAAAGACAGGAATAACTGGCATTTAGAGAAAGTGATGACAGTGTGTCTATATCTTTTAACAGGAAAGCCAACTTTTCTCTTTTTTCTAAAAGGCTTCCATTTACGTGTCATTACCTAGAACTGGGTCACATGATTACTCCTGGCAACAAGGAATAAGGGGAAAAGAAAGAACATTAGAATCTTAATTGGCTTAGACCAGTCGTGATCCATTTTCAAGGTATAAGCTTCACGTTGCCTAAATGTGTCAAAATATTAGCAAAAAATTAGGAAAAGTGGATGGACCACTAACATTTTCTCAGATCATTTTACTAATAGCAGTAAGTTTGATGATAAATATTACATATCTTAAACATTCAGATAATAAGCATTATATTTTTAAAATTAAATACCTTTGCAAAATGTCTTTAAATTAGGAGAATATAGGAAAAAATCTAAATAAATAGAGTAGATTTCCACTTTTTCTTATACTAATCTCTTTGTCACATTTTGTTTTTTAATTTAGCACAAAAAATGATACATATTTCACTATCTGGAAAATTATCAAAGGCTAGTGGGAGTGAAATTTTGAAAATGCAGTTTTTGTCCCTGTTACTTTTCAAAGAAACTATGGTGAATTTATTTTTGTGATTTTTCCATTAAAATTTTCTTAATAAATCTAGAAATATATATCATTAGGAAAGTTTTAGGAGTAATAACAGTTAATATCACTCTATGGTTTTATCTTATTTCCCACCATTTCATTTTAGGGTTGCCTTGTTTTCTTTGGTGCCCACCCACCGACACCAAAAATTGAAATGGCAGTCGCGTCACAGCAAGTTTATTAAAGCGAAAGTACACTCTCAGAGCAGGTCACCCCGCAAGTAGAGACTCGCCTCCCTTTAAAACTGGGTTTTCCCTCTATCCCAGGGGAGGTCTGATTTCTCCTACCCCAGGCTACTGATTCCCACCCTGGCCCACTGCATGCACATAAGGGCTGAGTGTTGTTTGGTCCCTGTATGGAGCATATTTGGTCTTCTGATTTGTCTCTGGCTAGATACCTCATTTGCATGGGAGACAGGTTATAGGGAAGTTCCCTGGAGAGTCCTTTTATGTTTTGCCTGCTAAGCATGGTTGCTCAAGGTGGAGGAAGGGGCATTTCAATGAGATGCCTGAGATAATGATAAGGGTCTAGTAATTCTTATCTTGGCTGGATACTTTTGGTTTAATCTCCTTGAAAGGACTTGAAGCCTAACAGATAAATTAATATCAATAGGACTGGAAGTAAAAATAGCCTGCCTGTTTTTAAATATATGACCATAAGATAGAATCCCATTTAAGAAAACAAATTGTAATGCTTAAGATAATGCAATTCTCATGCCCATCTAGAATAAATTGAATGAATTTAGTAACTGATGAGACAACCTCTGGCATATGTGTGAGAGTAACACAAAAACAATTGGTTATTTCATCATACACAGATGCATTCCTAAGGATATTCCAGGACCATAGTAGCAGCCATAACCATTTGGAAAATAGGCCAAAGAAATATTTCACTGAGGTTAACTAAATTCCATGCATGCTAGTTTATAACAGCCACTCCTAGGTATGATCTGTCTCACATTGATTTTGTTTGTTTACCTTTTTTTCCCTCGGGTAATTCAAGGAATCAGTCTCTTCTGAAATCATTCCGATTCTTTGAAACTTGACGCAGAGATGTGTTGCTTTTTTTTTATTTTTTTCACCCAAACCTGTACTGTTCCTTTCCTCTTGCTCTCACTCCATTTTATCCTTTAAAACAATTTAATCATTTCATTTTTTTCTGACATGTAGCTTTAAAATGCTAGTGGCCCTTGATAAAACTGCATTCTAATTTTTATAGAATCTGTGGATCCCTGGTGCATGAATTTGCAAATTATCTTATATATAATGCTTTGCGTTTGCACAGGAGAGCAGAAATCAACCCTCAGAAGTTACTTGAGGATTATCTGAAGTTTTTAAATGATATTCATAAGTGATTGTGTTAAAATAATCTTCCAGGGGGAAAAGTGAATTATAACATTCATTTTCCAGTTATTTCCTGCACTTTCAACCATGACAGTATAAAATTGTTCAAATAGGATTGGGTTGATATTTGATCCAGTTTTACTCTATCGAATACATGCTGAATTTAAAATATTAGGTAGTAAAAACAGTGAAGTTCTGAATTCATCCGCTTTGCTAATACTGAGGCAAGGCTCCACTGGGTAGATATAGAGAAAGGATGATATTCACTTACCCAAATAGTACCTATAAGGAAAGCTGCAATGGTTCAACTGTGAGAGGAAAAAAAGCTCATTTCTTTCTCAGTCTACACCCACATTAAATAAGCTAAACATTTTATCATATTTAAATAGATTATTGAGTTTACCTATGGCTTTTTTAAGGATCCTTAGGATATGTGATAATTTCTTTTGTAATGCAAATGATTGGATTCCAATCTCTTCTTAGGCAAAATTGCAAAAGTTAAGATCTGGAAGAAATATTTGAAGCCCTCTAGGACACCTGTTTATTTAAGGTTCCCAAGAGGTAATTTCACAGGAATTCATGACTAAATGGTGGCAAAGCTGCAAAAACAATTTATATGCTACTGTTACCAAAATTTTCAAATTTTCAATTTTCTTTGTGATGTTCTAAATTTAAAATAATCCTTAATATGAAACAACTGTCAGAGACAACACATTTTAAATTGCCTTAAACACCAAAAGGCATGATAATATTTCAATTATTATTACTATAAGTTATATTTACCTTGTATGAAAAAAGATTTTTTTAAATAATAAAGAAAATATAATATTTGGCAATTATCTGTAGGAAAAACTTTAACCAGAAAACACCAAACTGGCCAACTGGGACAAAGTTAGAATTGTAAGTCTAATTCAGAAACTTAAAAAATCCTGCAGAAATGATGGTAGCCTAACTTAAACAGTGGGCAGAAAAAGAAGCAGATAGCTAGGAAAGATAATAAGTTAGAATCTCAGTATGGAGAGAAAGGGAGATAATTTTTGAAGACAGCAAAATGGCTAGATTGAACATAACAGATTTTGAGATGCTTGTGGCATATTCATATGACCACTCTATTCATGGATTTTAATGTTTGGATAGTATAGTAGAGATATGATGGGGCTTTTATACATAAACTTTGTTGTGATCACTATTTCTCCAGTCAGTATATAGAGAGGCTACACAGTCTTGTGAAGAAAACAGAATAATGATTTCTTAGAAACACTGTCTAGATGGAGATGGAAAAAACAGGGAAGAGGCTGAGACTGAAGAAACAAAGTGATAGAAGAAAATTCAGATAGCCAGGAAGGTACAAATATTTTAAGGGAAGATTGTCCGATTATCAAAGGATAGGAAAATATGAAGAAGGATAGGAAATGAGATATAGCTTCTTATTAGCTCTAAAATTACATCAGTTGAGATAGTAACTTGGAGTTATTACAGTGTTTATTCTTTATATATGACCACTGTCCAGAGATTTGGCATTTTGAAGGTCTCTAATTCCTGCTCTGGAACAAATTCCTTCATATTCTGGGTATTTGAAGCTAATTATTAGAATGTCAGTCAGGCTACTGCATGTATCACATGAAAAAAATGAACATTGAAAAAATTGTGGTTTTCTGTCAGTACAATGTTTTAAAAAACTCAAGGACAATAATTTTGACTTTTATTTCAAACTTTAATATCATTCTATAACTAGTTTTATATTAAATGACTCAGATTTAAGGAATTAGTTTCATTTTCAGAATATATGTTTAATGATCTGAAATCAAGAACTTCATGAAAATAATTTCTAAATATGTTAACATGTGGAAAATTTTTTCAAAAATTTTATTTGTGATTAATAATATTTTTCTTGGTTTTAAATGATAGTAAAATTTTTCATAATATAGTTTCAAATGTGGTAACCCTTCTCAAATACAAAAGAAAATAATTACTTGGACTTTTATATAAGCAGAGACGTATATAAAAGAGCCTCCCTTTTTTTTCAAGAGTATCTGCACCAAGGTAAAGTGGCTTTCCTAAACTCTGTGGAAACATACCAATACATTTCAATAAATTAGGAGTTCTTTGATTTGAACTTGACCAAGACAAGCTCATCATAATTTATCAGTTTCAAAGTTTCATGGTTCATAATGTTATTTCAACATTTAGTACTTTAAATTATGGTGTATAGTGAGAAAATCTTAAAGATATTTTGTAACATCATTGTCACATATCGCACCCACATAGAAAAATCAGTACATGCATTCATTATATACAGTTCTTGGTAATGGTAATAGTTACTTTTACATGTCAACCTGACTGAGCCACCAGCTCTTCAAATGTTTGGTCAAATATTATTCTGGGTATGTCTGTGAGGATATTTCTGGGGAAGATTAACATCTGTGTTTGTAAACTGAGTAAAGCAGATTGCCCTACCCAACGTCTGATGGAGGAAGGTGGGATGGTCATCCAGTCATTGAAGGGACAACAAAAAAGACTGAATAAGAATTTGCTGTTTCTGCTTACCTGTTTTCCAGCTGAGACTTCTCCTGCCTTCAGACTGCGTCCAGACTAGGACGCAGATTGGCGCTCATACCATCAGCTCTCTTGGTTCTTAAGCCTTCTGATTCAGACTAGAGCTACACCTTCAGCTCTCCTGGGGTTCCAGCTTCCAGATGCAGAAGTTGGGACTTCTCAGCTTCCATAACTGAGTAAGCCTATTCCTTCTGATAAATATCATAACACACTTAGAAATATCTGCATATCTCTATATAGATATATATCCATCTATATGACTATGTCTATATTTTGTTGGTTCTATTTCTCTGGAGAATTCAGACATACAGATTTTGGTACAAAGTGATTCTAGAAGAACAGAATGTTAAGGACAATTTTTCTGAATTTTGGAGTTTCTGAAGTAGACTCAAATCTTATTAGATTTAAAGATTCTGAAACCTCTCTTTCAATTAAAAAAAGAGAGTACTGATATCCCACGGTGTGATCTGGCAATAGAGATATGCAAAATATTTCTTTGAATACTCCTAATAAGCCACTTATGAAAAGTAAGGTGTAGGTGAATCCATATATGATATTTTGAACATTTTTTGAAAACTAACAAATATAATGAGATTGACTGGTTGTTCCTAACATCACTGAAAAAAAGAAAAAGATAAAATATATGCAGCACATATATATACTTCAAAATAATTCTAAAATATTTAAAGAACTTTTATAATTGAATAAAAAGGCATTTTTTTTAATTTGCCAAAGTTTTGAATGGAAAATTTGCAAAGGCAGTTATGCAGATAGAATATTAGCAAATGAAAATATATTTAACATCGTTCATACCTGAGGAAATGCAAATTAAACTACAATGAAATATCACTATTTGTCTAATAAAATAGTTAAATTTTAAAGACTATCCATAACAAGTACTGCCATAGATGTGAAATAACTGCTGGTATGAATATATAATGATATAACTGCTTTGGAAAACTGTTCAGCAGTTTTTCAAAAAGTTAAATGTAAATCCATTGTATGACCCAGTCGTTACAATTTTGAGCAATTAGCAAAAGGACATGAAATTTTATGTGCACAACTTGTACATGAAATTTCATTGTCGCTTTATTTTTAGTAGCCACAGATGTGTGTAAGAGAATACTCTATATAAGAGAATAATCTATATAATCTATATAAGAGAATACTCTTCACTCTTAAAAATACATGAACTGCTGATACAGCATGGATGAACTTTAAAATAATTACACTGCATTAAAGAAAGCAGATAATCAATCAATAATACAGGAATCATTTATAAAAACTCTAGAAATACAAAACTAATTAATTTGAGCAGAAAGAAGTAGTTTCTTGAGGATGAGGGAATAGAAGGAAAGAAAGAGGGATTACAAACAGGTGTGAATAAATATTTAGAAGTGTCAGATGTCCTGATTATTTTGACTGCAACAGTGGTTTCCTGGGTATTTTCAAATATCAACACTCGCTAAATTGCATATATTAAGTGTGTGTAGTTTATTGTACATCAATTACACATTAATAAAACCATTAATTTTCTCAGTCTTTCTTATGCCACCATATACAAAATTTCATTTACTTTCTTGACATTTCTAGTTCCCTTTCTTTACTTTATTACTACCTTCATATTTGTCACTATCTAAAAACATCTAATTTAATATTTAAATTGGCTTATACGTAGGCATATATTTTTGTCTGTTTCAAACACTCCTTTATTTCTATGGGCTAGAAAATTCTTCTCCCAGAGTAAATGCAAACTAAACATTTGTTGTATGAATAAATAAATAATTGAATGCAAGGGCGTGAGAAATTTTAGTATTAGTAATATGTCTCATTGGGGTCAGTGGATGGTTGGAGTTGGATTATAAGAAGAACTGCAAAGGAAAGCTAAAAGGAAGTGCCGTGAAGACATATGCTTGAATTGAATTATTGGAGACATTATATTTACCAGTGTTGATATGTCTAACTTTAGATCATTGGGTCAAGTTAACAAGGTAAGGTGGGGAAAGCAATATTTGAAGAGGGAAACAAGTAATCAAGAGAGAGAGAAGCTGGAGTTTGGGAAATAGATTTGTTGATGCTGGTATCAAACTCAAGATAAATTTAGTTGGAAAGAATTATAGTATGCCAAGAGCCACTAACTTTAAAGGAATAAAGTAAACTGATGACTGATATCTGCAATAAGTGATTAAACTGATATCAAGAGGCTCAAAGTATCCTGTTATTAGAAAGAAGAAATATCTGCAATCAGAATGTAAATGTTAAAAGCAAAGAATTCATATTTTAGATAGAGAAGAAATAATCTAAAGAAACAAACCAGAACACAGTTAAAGGGGAAATGCCAAGAGATCACTCTGAAAAGAGGTTAAGGATATGGGAGACTGACTGACTCTGAAGACTATCCACAGAGTTCTGCTCAGTTTTAAAGGAATTTATAAGAAAAACTGAAGGGGCAACATGCTCTAACAGATTCATTCTATTACCTTTGAAAGCCTTCACTATAGGAGAAACCTGTCTAACAGGAGCTGTGACCTTCAATAAGAGGAATGAGGCTAAACATCAGCCCTACAAGGTCATAGGCAGAGGATTATCTCACTTTTCACACACTCTGATTTTCCGATGCTGTCTTCTTATGACAAAATCCAAATAGAAACTAGAGAGCAAAAGATCCTGGTTTTTGCAGTACATAGAAGTCAGCCTCCTGAGACACATAATAGAGTGCAGAAGGGTGGAGAGTGAAAAATGGCAATGACTTCCTAGGGCAGAATCTTTCTGTGTTCCTCAGTCATGGGGACTTAACTTTGAAAAGATGTTAATGCTTCTCAAATTGTTTTATAAATCAATAGCATTTACTTTAAAAATTGCATGCGTATTTTATTTTGAATAACAATATATTTGTCCAAAATTTTTTTAGGAAATAATTATTTTCTGGTAATTAGATTTGAAAAAATAAGAGCGAGGAACAGTATTTGCCTTACTAAAAACATTTGTGAAATTATAGTAACAAAAATATTTTGGTACTGTTTAGGAACACATGGAAGATGCCACACTAGAGAACTTAGAGATCAACCATGTATATATGAAAACTTGATGTGTGATAAATTTGGATTGCTTAGTGAATGAGGAGAAGAAATGTGTTTCACTCAGTGCTAAGAAAAATTGCTTACCCAATGTAAAAAAATTAACATTTAACCCTCATAAACTTTCAGCTTCTGCTTAGGTTGCAGAAAGCCTGAAAGTGGTGTTGCCCTCACATTGACAACATAAAAAGAAAAAACAGATAATGCACAAAACACAGCTCTTCTTAAATGCATCAGAAAGCTGAGATTACAGGACAACTAACTAACCTGAAATTTAAAGAAAGATGGATGACTACAAAGGAGAGATGGTGTAAGTACAGTTTTCGAGGCAGATGTTGACATCCAGACAGCATGAAAGTCATTAAAAAGAATTCAGCTAAAATTGGTAACAAACTTTTAAAATCCAAGTGTAGACTAGACTGACAGTATAGCAGTCCTGGAAGTCACAGGCACAGGGGAATTTTTGGTCTGTACACCAAATTCTACTTGGTTTTCACAAGAAAGGTGGGGGATTGGGTGGGAGTCCTGAGAAAGTCTCCAAGAGGAAGCGAACAGTAGCTGTACAAGGAAAACATGCCTTATTTGGGCTTTCTCCTATATTCCCTCTGGAACAAAAGCCTTAACCTACTGGTTCAAAGGCAGCACACACATTTCCTATACAATACACATGAAGACCCAGTGGAATGTGGTAAGGCTCTGGGCCTGGAGTATTAGTGGTCTCCTATAGCAGGGGGAGGGGTAGTCACTTAGAAAGCCCACCCCTGCTACCTAGGACCAGAACTTCTGCAAAAGGCTGAAGATGAAACAGGGCAGCAGAGAATGCATCCTCACCTTGTGCTTCATACCAGCTCTGTGCTAACCTGTGCAAAGTAACAAGCATTAGCAGTTTATTGTTGGGGAGGCTAAAGAGGAAAGTGATATGCTCTAAGGAGGAATTATAAAGAGAAGCCCCAAAGCTGAGGGCAGAGAAAACATTAAAAAAATTCACTGCAAATCAGCCCTTATACACATTACAAGGGAACTCTAGAAATGTTTAAAGCCTGCGGAGCTCTGAGGGTTGTAATAGCATCAACAAAATTTAAATGCTCTTCAAATCCTAACTTAATTGACTAAACCCTTAGACTGGCAATATTTATAAATGTGGATGAGGCCAACAAGGGTGCTAGGACAACACAGGAATTTTTATGCATACTCTTAGACATACAGGCATTTGTATCCACGCAACCAACACTATGGTCTACCTTTTGGAAAAATTCTAACAAAGGTCCATAAAAAGAATGTTCATGAGTGGAGTTCCCTTGTGGAGCAGTGGGTTAAGGATCTGTCATTGACACTGAAGTGGCTTGGGTCACTGCTCTGGCACAGACAGTTTCAGTACCTGGTCTGGAAAATTCCATGTGCCATGGGTATGGCCAAAAAAGAAAAAAAAAAGGTGTTCATTAATATTTTGTTGTAATAGGGAGTTGAGGAAAATTTGTTTCCATCACGTAGTCAGGGCAGTTGATAAGGAAAGTGAGTTCATTTACCCCATGATATAATATGAACTATATAACTTGCCTATTAAGGATTAATGTTTAAATTTTAAAAGTATACTGCAAAGACATAACGAAAAAAAATGATATAACTAGCACAATATTTTTTAAGTAAAAATGCATGCACAAAAACTAATTCAATATAAAAACTAAATATTTAACAAGGACATATATCAGTAAGAGAATACCCACCAAAGCCATTAGAGTGGATAATCATGTAGGCATATGGAAGCAGTAAACGAGGCATAAAGTGAATACACATAAATATACAGGTAGAATGTGAGTGAGCTTTTATGAGAATGGGTATCAATTCATTGCTATCAATATAGGAGAATAATGAATCGGACTCCTTAATCAAATAAAATAAAACCTGTAGTGCTCACTAAACATAAGGGATTTTCTAGTTTATTAACAGAAAAATATTTAGAACCACCAGGGTCATCTTTGTGTATGTGTGGGTGATTTGAGAGGAGATACAATTTGTATACTGCTTATAAAGTTTTTTTAACCTTAATTAATTAATGTCTAATTTCACTTAGCTCATTCATTTTCATTTAAGTAAGTGGTATTTCTCAAACTATGATACAAATCCAAACTTACCAATATTCATGGTTGACCAAGAAGAAATAATAAAACAGAAATAACATTTTCGTATTTTTTCCTGATTCTAGAAACCCTAGAGAGTGAATCATAATCTTTCTCTCTCACTGAAAGCAGTAAAACAATAAATATGTTTTAAAATAAAAGCTTAAATAGCATAAATGAGATTCTTAATATCTTCCTTTGGAGGCACTCATAGTAAGTTTCTAGAATCTCCTGGCTTGCTGATAGGCTTAACTGTACAAAATAGTGACACTTGGGACTGAGCAGTCTTAAGATATAAGACTCAATCTGTGTTCACAGGTCGGTCTGCAGCACTTAGTACCACTTTCTAAATATTATCCAGACAGGATGACATGGATTGTGAATGTCTGGATATGCAAAACAGAGTTCCAGAATATTCATCTTGAATTTTTTTGAAGAAAAAAAGCTGTTCTTTTCAATTCAGTTATTGATTTCTGTCGTCCTATCATCCAATCAGCTATTGTCATCTTTTATCATATAAGACCAAGTTCTTTTCACTATTTCCCCAATAGCCACTTCTACTAGTTTAAGTTAATTTAAATTAAATAAAATTTAAATATCAATTTCCCAATCACACTGGAAATATTTCAAATGCTCAGTAACTTCACGTGGCTAGTGACTATCATAATGAAATGCAACTTTAGAGCCTTTCCATCATCACAGAATCAGCACTGGTGTAAAGAATATACAGCATCAGTTGGTTGCTTAAAATAAGATAGAACAACCTGCTTATTTCAAGAGGTATCTGTCATGCTAATAACATAAAGAAGTAGTCTCAGAACCTGTAGTCTATAAGTTTCAATGCCAGTGTTAGACTCGGAAAGAGCCATCTAAAATGAAGTTTAGTTACACAGATGTAAAGAGCACATGAAATTCAGTGAATGAAAACTAATCAAAGAAAGACGAAATGTACTCAAAAAATGTAAGCACAAAAAAGAGTGAATTTGTTTTATGACATAAAAATATATAAATGGCCTATAGCTTTGTGTATTTCCTAAAAAGAGAATCAGTATACAAATCTAACACTGAAAATAAATAAAACTTCCTATAACGTAGCAAGAATTTGTAAAAAAAAAAAAAAATTTTTATTGAAGTGCAGTTGATTTATAATGTTGTGTTAGTTTCAGTTATACAGCAAAGTGATTCAGTTATACATATACATATATCCATTCTTTTTCATATTCTTTCCCCATGTAGGTTGTTACGGAATATGGAGTAGAATTCCCTGTGCTATACAGTAGGTCCTAATGATTATTTTATATATAGTAGTGTGTATATGTTAATCCCACACAAGAACTTTTTAAAAGAAACTTTATTTTAAAAGTGCCATTGTCAAAGACTGCATACCTTGAAGCAAGTTTTAATATTCGATGATATTCTTTAATGTATTTTCCAATGAGTCGCTCTCATTTATGTATTAACAACAATTGTACATAAAATAGGAAAAAAAAAACACAAAATGAAACTAGCCTGACAAGAGAATATAAAGGCTTATAATTAGTAGGACACACAGGTTGATATCTTAATGAATGTAAAAACAGTTTATTGAAGAAAACAAATTGGAGCTCCTATTATGGCTCAGCAGAAATGAACCCAGCTAGTATCCATGAAGACACAGGTTTTATCTCTGGCCCTACTCAGCAGGTTAGGGATATGGCATTGCTGTGAGCTATGGTGGTGGTCACAGATGTGGCTCAGATTTGGAGTTGTTGTGGCTGTGGTGTAGGCCAGCAAGTGTAGCTCCGATTCCACCCTGTGCCTGGGAACTTCCATATGCCACAGGTATGACCCTAAAAAGGAAAAATAATAATAATAATAATAATAATAGTAATAATAATAATAATAATTTCTGTTCCAGAATCCTCAAGTGAAATGTTAATATTATCAACTTATTAGAAAAAAATTCAAGTGTCTTCCTAGGAAATCAATTATCATTGTCCCTAAGTCCCCTGAAACATTAAATATTCCATAGCAAATGTTAGCATTTTGTGCTTAGTTTTCAGATCTAATAGAATAGGTCACTGTAAAAGTGTGGGCTTGTATTTTGACATGGAATATAGCGTTAGAGAGGCGGTTGGAGAACTTTCCAAAAGATATCTTTTATTGACCAAAGAAGAAGTGCATCTAAATTAGCTATGATAATTGCAATGATAAAAGTGCTAGAGATTCCAGCATGCACTCTCCCCACAGAGGAGTTGGCTTAGTCTAGAAGTAAACTCTTGCCCAGGTTCAGACGACTGTCTCATTGTAGAAAAAAGATATGGTCAGTTCAGTCATGTTCTCACTGATATTGAGAGCGTAAATTCACAATGAGCCACCTACTAATTAATCATACCCAATCTATAAGTGCAGTCCTTAAATATCCATTTTATTTACCTAATATAAAGTTACTATAATCTTAATATTTTAACAGAAAATCAAATGTATATGCTTCACAAGAGAAACAAAGGAGATAAATTTTATGTGCAGAGATACGCCCTTACAGAAAATACCACTCATATACTGTATGTATTTGCATTCTGACATTGTAAAAGAGAACAATTAGGCAGTGCAAAATTTGGGAGAATGTAAATATAGCAATCTTAAGTTTTTTTCTTCCATTCCCTCTCCTTAATACCCATGACCAATATTCTGCATTATGAGTAGCTGGCTATTGCATAAAGAAAAGCGAGTAACTAGAAATTAGTAACAATTAGATAAATATCTTGATAATACATTGTATAAAATGTTACCAGGTCAAAATATGTAAATGAGGACTGGCTTCCTATTGCTAAAGAAAAGAATGTAACTTCCTAGAATCAGAAAAACTCTTAGGAATCTGGATATTTCCCATGTTGCCTCCAGTGGATTTTATGCCACTTGATATTTCGCAAACTTAAGAATAAAATAAAATTTGGAATTTCTACATGTAATATCCTACTCAAAATTACAAATAGTAACTAACAAAGGACTTTTTAAAAACTTGCGATACTTGCAATAAAACATCTAAAATTTGTTGATTAACGTATTAATTCATAACATTTCTAAAGAACACATTTTGGAAAGCACTTTGCTAGCTTAAATGATTTAATTTTTAAGTGAAGATTTCAGATTATAAAGGATAGAATCTGAATTCTCTAAAATGCCACAAAATCTGTTAACAAAGCAAAGTTTTAAGAGAACATACCACTTTAGCAGAGCTGTGTTTCAGAAAGAGGAAGTTAGATATTATAAACAAACTTTAGAAAGCTTTGGAGTCTGAGCTCAAGTGGTTTACCATGGGTCTTTCGAGGAAAAGGCAGATTGTAATTAGGCAACATTTTTATCAATTTAGGATTAGAGTTTAAAGATCTTGATATGACTTGGAAAATACTTTGGTTTTTCTACATGAGTTGTTTGCCTAGATGACAAGAATATTGATCTGTAGGAATTTCCTCAAGCACACACTGAAATTTATTGTTTTATAGTCTCAATTCTCTGTGGCAGAATTTTACCCTGAGACAAATAATATTTCATAAGTAATCCATAGTAGTATTTATGTCACATTGACAGGCACAGTCTTGATTCTGAATACCCCATAATACACACTCTTCAGTGTGAGTTGGAAGGTAGACAATTATCAACTGGAGAACTATTCCAGATCTCCAGCAGTCTGGATGGTCATGATCGAATACCAGATTTTTGGTGGCAGTTATTTGATCTACTTCACATGTCAGGGTTATATGATCTTTTTGATAAAGACCATTTACTGAATCATTTGATGAAAAGTGTCCGCAAAATAGAATTAAAGATTCTAGAAATCACATATTAGAATACTGCAACCAAGACAGTGATTGTTTACGCTCAAAATTTATAGACCTTTTTTAAACCAGAAGCCAAGGCTATCTAAACTAAACCAAGAAGGAGTTCCCTTCCTGGCTTAGTGGTTAACGAATCTGACTAGGAACCATGAGGTTGCAGGATCGATCCCTGGCCTCACTCAGTGGGTTAAGGATCCGGCGTTGCCATGAGCTGTGGTGCAGGTCGCAGACGCGGCTCGGATCCCATGTTGCTGTGGCTGTGGTGAAGGCCGGCGGCTACAGCTCCTGTTAGACCCCTATCCTGGGAACCTCTATATGCCGCGGGTGCAGCTTTAGATAAAAAGGCAAAAACACAAAAAAATTAAAAAATTAAAAAAAAAAATAAACCAAGAAAAGAAATTCTTTCTCCAATTTGCAGATCTCAAAAAACTAGATATGGAGGTATTATCTAAATTGCCTAATTTCATAACTTTCCATTTTTTCTGAATCGTATTAATAACAGTAAAAATCTGAGAGTGTTCTGTAGGTGTTTAAGGGCAGTATTCTACTAAAATGATGGATATACCTTTTGCAAAGACAATATCGTGTTTACTTCTTCTCTCCCTCATTTCCGTACATTATTAACTTTTTATTGAGAAGTTGTAGTGCCTCAGTGATCTTTTCTAGCTCCTGTTCATATATGAACTATTGCCTGTAAAAATTTTCCTCATTTCTTATGATTCCTTCAAAGCATTACATGAGGAGATATATGGATAGAAAAAAAAAAGACATATAGAATTTCTTGATTAGGAATCTCAGCTAAAACTCAGTTTTATCTTTAAGTTATCTAGCATCTCTTCTCCCACCCATTTCTCTTGATAAAAAGAAAACTATTGAGCCTTAGATGAACTACAAGTGACATCATGGCATTAGTGGCAATTTTTCAACCAGCAACTTTTACCAAGTAATAGGTACATTTTTAATGTGCATTTAGTAGCAACAGAATTTCGTGCCACAAATATAGTACTAGCTATTGGAGGGTACACAATAACTTGTTTTCAACCCAAATCCCACTAAGACTGATATATTTTGTTGTATAATTTTGGTATCATTTTGAGATAGTTAGGAGCCTAGTTAGCTAGGCAAAATATAATAAGGATATATAGGGAGTTCCCGTCATGGTTCAGTGGTTAACAAACCTGACTAGTGTCCATAAGGACATGGGTTCGATCCCTGGCCTTGCTCAGTGGGTTAAGGATCCGACGTTGCCATGAACTGTGGTATAGGTTGCAGATGTGGCTCAGATCCCATGTTGCTGTGGTATGGCGTAGGCCAGTGGCCACAGCTCAAATTAGATCCCTACCCTGGGAACCTCCATATGTCGCAGTGTGGCACTAAAGACAAAAGACAAAAAAAAAAAAAAAAAAAATATATATATATATATATATATATATATATATAAAATAAGATATAATCAAATAGGTAAAGGATAAGATATGAAAAAAAGAATTGGAAAACTTAAATACTATGCACTAAGATTTCTATATAAGATTGTTATTAAACACATGCCGTCTTTTTCCTTTCTGAACCTTACCTTTAAGAATGTTTAATTACAAAGGCAACTTCCTAGAAATGACCCCTGGATATTGTTTCATTATTGTTCTTGTCATAGAAATGGCATGAAAATCGTTTTAGATTTTTCGTTGGCTATTTATAAATAAAGATTTCAGATCATAAAGGATAGAATCATATAAAAAATCAGATAGTAGTTGAATCCAATTACTTCTCAAATTTTTAACGATTGGATCTAAGAGGGGCTTGGTTCAGAAAGAAAAATGTGTGCAAACCAATACTCTTTGAATTACTTTTTAATCTAATCATTTTAAAAAAATTGAAACCAGTGGTTAGACTCATACTAAGAATCAACTAAATATACGGAACAAAATTTTAAGTATAGAGAACTTGTAAACATTATGATTAAAATTCTTAAAAAATTGCTACCAGCAAAGGGTAAATAAAATAACTAGAAATAACAGTATGCCAATTAAAGCATGAGTTACGTGGCTACAGTCACGTACATTGTGTTTGGCAGATCTGGCATGGGATCCGCCCATGTTTCCTTGACACAGTTCTTCGTCAAAGCCTTGTTTCTTTCCATGCCAGTTACCTGCTTATTGTCTCTCAGCTCCACATTCACTTTTAATTTCCTACTTTGTGAAATTGGATCTGGGTCCATTAAATATTTTTCCTTTGCCAGCTGGCATCATGTTAAGCATTGTCAGTAAAGGTTATTAGAGGGACATTGCAGGAAGGTTTTCCTTCCTCTTTCTGATCCTGCAACACACTCTCCCTTACCATCCATCTCCTGCCCTGTGGGTGGCTTATCCAGCATTCAGCGCCTTCATTTTGTGGTACCCAACAGTACCTAGAAACCACTCCCTTCCCCCAGGACCACCTCCTCCCAAGGCAGTTTGTAACAGAATACCTCCAGCTTTCTCTAGGTCTTAAGACTGGACATATAGCACTCTACTAAGAATTGATTTATAGCAAGTTCAGCCGTCAGTTATCAAAGCAATATCTTTGCCTCTCAGTGAGCCACCACCTTGCCTTCTCCAATAATTTCTGGATTTGAGCTTTGTTCTATATCTTTTATAGTTATTTTTACTCTATCAACCAGTTCCATATTACTCCAGTCTCCTATAATGGTTAATAATTCTTTGTATTGACCTTTCCCTGTTCAAATTACTTTGTGTTTTCTTTCTCCTGACCAACCTATGACTGATACAGCATCTAAAGCTATTTATTTATGGAGGATTATTAAACCTCCTAGTTTTACATTTCCTGATATAACGGCAGCCTGTGTCTTAATATCTTTTCAGCTAGGACACTTTTAGCCATGGATCAATACTCTGAAGATTGAGTGCCGCTTTAATGTTCAAAAGTATTTAATAGATTCTTTTCCAGCATGTTCTAAGACATTTTCCCCTTCTGGTATATTTTCCAGGAGATGAATTTTTAGTCTTAGGTCATTTAGAGCTTATGGTAAGAATGTAAGGAATGGAAGTTTGTACCCATAGAAAATAAAACTAGATATACTGCATGAATCTCATGCATAATTTTGTGTTGTATTCCTTAGGTATATTACAGTACCAAATCAAGAGTGATATATCAAAGGTCATAGGTGACCAGCACTAAACCTGATAGTGAAAGTCACAAGTCCTGGAGAGGATGGACTTGAGCGCCAGGGGCTAAATTCACAATTATAGTTTAAAAATGTTGTTGGTTCTTTTTTCTTTTCCTAAGAATTAAGAATGATGGAGACAATGAAATCTCTTAGTAAGTGTTTGGACTTTTCAAATTCCCCTACTAAAAAATTCCAATAAAATGAATGTTTATATCATTGGAGATATAGGTTGGAGCTACCCAGCTTAAGACACAAAATCAAGTCAAAAATGTTGGGTCAGTTAGAGCCATAGCTCTCTGGGAAAGAAAAGTTTCATCTTCCTAACAATAAGCAAGAGGAGAAAAAAAAAAAGCATATTTTCAAAACCCATAGCAAGTAAATGGTTATTTGAAATCTCTTCAGAGATGCTCAAGGAACACTGAGATTTGAATTATTGTCGAAGTTCCATCTTCACACTTTTGCCAGAATGATCATTATGAGACATGTACCAGAGACATTCAGCAATGTTAGCACAATTTTTTCACCAATATCGATTGGGTATTGTGGCAAAATTTGGAAAGTTTCCATTTGAGCTCTCTGTCCTCATCAGGTGGCTCTCATATTGTACTAGAAATTATCGTCATGAATTTACAGTTAGATTTTATTTTAGTAATTTTTTGCAGACTCTGAAGTGGATCTGTGACATGCTCTTACAGCTTCTTTTCACATGTCCAGGGATTTGACATCTCTGAGTATTATAGGAGCCAGGGACTTAGTGAGGGCATAATGCTCAGCTAAGGCATTTCCTATAGTTTCCGAATTATCTACTTTTCAATGAGATTCTACCATTAGAACCCTTAAAAGTTCTTCAAATTATAGACCATTTTCAACTGGTCAAAACTCTGGTCGTTTCCACACTGACTAATCCAAAATATATCTGAGAGCAGGAATGGTTTAAAAATCTTACCTCTTACAAGTTAACCAGTATCTGGAAACTGTAATATCTGGAAATTGTAATAAATCTGTCATCTGACCTTTTTTGACGTCTTGTCAGAGATCACTTTATAGGGGTACACAGAGAGCTGTTATGGTGTATTCTTCTTGATATCTTCTTATTTCAGCTTTAAGTAGTGATCCACCAAAAAACAAGATGAAATCTGGATTTTCAAAGAGAATAAGAGTTCTAATACACTTTATTTAGTCATGTTTAGTTCACAACAGAGAGGATAGAGTCATGGATTTCCTCTTCTTTTGAACAGTGGAATTGATAGTAGGATACCAGTTATTCAAATGAATAGAAATGTTTGAAGGGCAAATTAACATTTCATAGGAGGTAAGCTGGTTTATTAATAAATGTTTTCTATTTTCAGTAAGTAACAAGTACTGAAAACATGGAAAACCATCAGGTTTAAAGATTTTATAGTCAAGTATGATTATGAAATTAGACTTCCCTAGTTTAGTTGCTGCTGCAACTGCTCTCAGAAAATATGGGTAGCTCTCTGCCATAAGGTTTGCAGAACATCTTTAATAAGAAATTGGTCTTTGATTATTCCCATGAGTTTGATTCTAAATTCCAAGAACTTGCCTATATACTCATAAACAAATAGATTTATAGGTTCATTATAATTAAGAAAGCACAGCATGTGGCACTCTTAAAGACTATATTTGAATGAAAAAAATTGTTTCAAGTTTAGATTTCCAGGGAAATTTCATTCATAAGATCATATAAAGTTGAGATTCTATTGACTATGATGCATAGTGATGCTCAGAAAAATACTGTCATTTGTCTCTTTTTAATATTTTTAATGGATTGTAATCTATTGAAAAGTTCACGGCCTTGAGAGAAATCATATCCAAAAAAACTCACCTTTGTTCTCACAAAATTATAAATTTTCTTCAGAAGCTTTGTTTTTATGACATAGAAGAGTTATTATATTGATGGAATCGGTTTATTACTAATATTCCTTATGTATATAGATTTAAAAATTCTCATAAAGTATAGAGAAACTGGATTTCTTCTTTATATTCTCACATTAATGGAATTTCAGATTTGATACTACTGTACTCATGATGAGAAAAAGTTGAAAAAACAGAAAATGAACAGCTCTTCTTAGATCCATGAGGTAACTGAGGTTGATGGAAAACCATTGTCCTGAAAAATAGAGTCAGAAAGATACAGAGAATCACAGTTTATGAAGAGCAAAAGCTGCAGAATCCATAAATGAATAAAAACATTTATAGTTTTGTAATTGACAAAGTACTAAAGGCTAAGTGTGGACTAGTTTGTGCTGAAAATTCCTGAGGGTTTTGTTTTAGTGGGAGTAGGGAGGAAATATTCTTTGCAATTTTTACCTCCAAGAACCTCACCAGGTTTGCACAGTGAAGAATGGAAAAATATACCATAAATCTTTGCAATAGATACAAATCAACTTTTTGAATTTGTAGCAGTTTTTAAATCTTTTTTTGAATTTTTAGCAATTTCTATTTTAGTATAGCAGTTTTGAATTGCTTCAAATCCAAAACATTGTAATAGGAATGAATAAGGCCTTTGACAAGCCTATCAGCATTCTAATCAAGGTCAAGGAAAGATCGGTGAGCTTGAAGTTACATGAACAGAAATCTATCAATATGAACAGCAAAGAGAAAAAAAAATGAAAAAAAAAATTCCAAGACCTGTTAGATACTTATAAAAGGTATATGCATGTACCATGTGACTAGTAAAAGAAAAAATAGGAAAGGAACAGAAGCAAATATTTGAAGTCATAATGACTGAGAATTGTCCAAAATTCATCAGAGACACCAAAACCCACACATGCGGGAAAATACACATAACAAAGAATGACAAAGACCAAAATATGATACCTACACGTATCATATTCAAAAAGCAAAAATCCAAAGACAAAGAGAAAATCTTGAAAGACACCGAAGGGAAATGGAGATTTACCTAAGTAAGGAAAAATGAGAAGTATATGAGACTTCTTTTCAGAAATCATATAAGCAAGAAAGGCATAGAATGAAATACTGTGTTAAAATAAACACAGACACATACACATACACAAACACCCACACAGCTAAAAACAAAACACCAACCTAGAATTCTGTGTCCAGCAAAATTATCTTCAAAAGTAAATCAGAAAGTGAAGTCAGACAACCAAAAACTGAAGAGTCTGCCATCAAGCCTGCCAAGATATGTTAACAGTTCTTCAGAGAGAAGGAAAAATGTATTCCCCTCTAAAATCCCCCAAACTGGCATTGGTTAATTATGAAATTTTATCATTGTAAAATTAGCCATTTAGAGTAATAATTGAATGAATGGCAATTATAGTGTAAAATGGTCTGACCTGGACCATTAAAAAACTAAGGTTAACCTATGAGAGTTGAACAGTGGTCACAGCCAACAAATTTCCTCTCCAACTTCTCGAATGCCAACCCAGGTTTACATGAAATCCTACTCTTAATTTCTCATCTTAGAATCTCTGCCGTCCTCATCAGCTTCAAATTTGTCAGTCCTTAAATATACCCATCTTACTAGACTCTTAGTTTCTTCACTGCAAATTCCCATAGCTCAGGCCATTTGTGTTGCTAAGTGTCTTCAGTCTAGAGCAGTTCATATCACCAGAGTCTACCAGGTGGGGACTGTGGCTTACATCTTAATTTTTTTGTTTGTTTGTTTTTTCAGGGCAGCACCTGCTGCATATGAAAGAGCCCATGCTAGGGGTCCTATCATAGCTGTAACTGCTGGCCTACATCACAGCCACAGCAATGCAAGATCCAAGCTGCGTGTGCAACCTACACTGCAGCTCATGGCAACATCTGCTCCTTAACCCACTGAGCAAGGCCAGGGATCGAACCCGTATCCTCATGGATATTAGTCAGGTTTGTTACCACTAGGCCAGGACAGGGACTCCCACATCTTGTTTTCCAATAAAGGAATACACTCTTGATCATCCAAAGTGGGATTTCTAAATTTTTTTTCCTGTACATATGATATTATACAACATTATGCAATCCATACAGTTGTAACTGTTGAGTGTTGTGTCATGCACACAGGAGTGGATTTTGTATTTAGTCAGGAAACTGATCAAATATAACATTCTTCCCCAGATAAATCCTGGGTTCTACCTTAATATAGGACTCACTGTGGATATATATTTGACAGCCATCTTTCCAAATATTTGAAGAAGTAAAAGTAGAATGAATCAAAATCATACATATACAGACAGTATATAAATGTCATCACAAATGCATCAAGAACTTTTATCCAGGAAAAGTGAGTATTCAGAATAAAATCTATTATTCATGTCAAATGGGATGACACCTTCAGTCATTCAAGAATATAGTTATGTATTCATTCCTTTATAAATGACAGGAAGTAACCTTTTTGATAGGAAGATGATGAAAATTTTGTTGTCACACATGAGAGGAGCACAGCATATTTTGGAGGGCAGACACATAAACCATCAATCATACTATTTGTTGAGGAGAGTTCTGCAGCATAATCGTAGCTCAGAGAATCGGGTAAACAAATGAACTCAATCTTTTATTTAGGGGGAAGTTGGGAAAGGATGAAGGGTCTATGGTGGGTTAACCTTTCACAGACAAGGTCATTTTTTTCTAAATTGTGACTTACACGCCACGTAAAATGTCCACAGACTACTCTCTATGAAAAAGTACCAGGGAGAGAAAGTCCAAGGAATGTTCAGGTACCAGTGTCACTTAGGAGGTGTGTAAGATATGTGTAGAACATTACCTGTGCTGTAAGAAACCAAGATCCACCTCCCAGAAACTAAAGATCCTTTAAAATGAAACACAATTCTGCTTGGGATTGTTAATCAGACTTGGTATCCCTAAAACATATCTGCAGCAAAATTCACTTGACTTTAGCTATGAACTTCTTTCTGGAACACAGTGTTTCATAGCTTTGTTTAATTAAAAAAATATTTTTAGTTGCTTGGAACAGAGAAATCTTATTTCTTAATACTTTTTCTCTAAGCTTTTATCTAATTTTAACTTATTTTGAAATAATTCAGATAAACAATTACCTCTATATTCACTGCTTTTTCTCTTGTTAATATATTTGAGAACTGTATGTTTGAGTAATGGTTTAGTTATATATTTTCAACGCCATACAGAAGTTTCCCTCACTTTCAGTGCACTGCTCCCCCCACTCCAACCCTTTCTTCTGTGGAGAGATTTTGGGCACAGTCTTGTAAGTGAGGGGCAGTCCGATTGTGTCAACATAAAAACACTTTAAGCTTGCAGGAATTTGTGGGAACTCCAACTGCCCTCCACTTAGAAAACCTGGGCAATGTTGATATGGTGTGTAAGTCTTCCTGTTTATTGGACTGAGGGGTAACTCTACTTTCCATAGGAATCATCTGTATGAAGATCCTCTTGCTCAGTGGAGGGGCAGTGGGTGGGAGGGATAGCCCCTGCACCCAGTATCCTGTTGAGAGGTAAACTTGGCAGGTTTACAGCAGATAATCCTGCTTATCTCTCCACATGCTTAGAAATAGAAAGATATTGTAGGCCTGAATGTCTATTAGAGCTATTAATATTATTTGAAATTATAGAGCATTATCTTGTGGTGGGCTGTACTGGGTTAAGTTTTCACATGATACAAGGTAAACATTCATTGTTTACTTCTACATCTAATATCTCAGGAGAATTATCTTGTTCTATTTTGATTTTCTTCTTTATTACATACATTCCAAATGCAGATTTGATCTCTTCGGTCTTTCTTTCCATTGCTAATTTTTTTTCCCATTATACCTCATTAGTAGCTTGTTTTCTATGTTGCTTTTTTTTTTTTTAAATAGGAGCTGTAGCCACCAGTCTATGCCACAGCCACAGCAACACCAGATCTGAGCTGCATCTGTGACCTACACCACAGCTCACAGCAACGCCGGATCCTTAACTCACTGAGCGAGGCCAGGGATGGAACCTGTATCCTCGTGGATCCTAGTTGGGTTCATTAACCACTGAGCCATGAAGGGAACTCCCAATGTTGTTGTCTTTTTTATTCCTTTTTTAAAAACTTTCTATCTGTCATTATTTTAATTCAATTTTTTCTGATTCTTATTACCTTACATTTTGTCACCTCTTATTTTTCCCATTTTTTCCCTATGTGTTGCTGTCATTGGGCTTTGTTTTTCTTTGTAGCCATAAGTGTTCCACTGATCATTTTATTCATGTTGCAGTATTGCTACATTTTCATCCATTTTTCCTGAGTGCTCTTCAGCTGCGATTTGTTTTGCATGTTAGTTTTGCACTGTAAAATACCTTTATATAGATCACATTATTTTTTCCTTTATAAAAGTAATTATCCTTGAGGCAGAAGAGATATACTCAGATCATTTATTCACAGCTTTCTTGAGTAGATATGAAATAAAAACCAGACTTTTAAAAGGTTAGTATTTTCATATGGTCCTGCAGTTATATTACTGAAAGTGATTACATTTTATTTCTCCCTAAACAACTGAGATAGGGGCTGAACATTTTACCCAGTGAAATGTCTCTCTCTCCCTCTCCCCGCTACGACACAGACACACACCCTTTCTATCCCTCGGGTGTGGTGCCATGGATACTGACTGCTTCCTGAAAATGCGGCTTGTTTGACTCTGGATATTCTCATTCGGCGTACCCCAACACTTACCAAATTTAATGTGAATACATATCATTCAGTCATCTTGCTGCCTAGTAGATTTGGTTTCAGTCAGTATGGCTCAGAGGAGTTCCCTTCGTAGCTCAGTGGTTAACGAATCCGACTAAGAGCCATGAGGTTGCGGGTTCGATCCCTGGCCTTGCTCAGTGGGTTAAGGATCCGGCGTTGCCGTGAGCTGTGGTGTAGGTTGTGGTGTAGGGACGCGGCTCGGATCCCGCATTGCTGTGGCTGTGGCGAAGGCCGGCGGCTACAGCTCCTGTTAGACCCCTAGCCTGGGAACCTCCATATGCCGCGGGTGCGGCTCTACATAAAGACAAAAAGACAAAATACATATATATGGCTCAGAGCTTGTGACTCTGAATTTCTAGCAATCTCCCTAGGAATGCCAATACTCTGCTCCTCAGACCACACATTAAGGAGCAAGAGCCTATCCTGGTCTGGTTTTTGGAACCAAGTGATTCCACAAAAGATGCTGCAAAAAGATTTCACACCTAATTCTCACTAGCGTAAATATTTACAAATAAATATTTTGGAAATTTTATCTCACTACACAGAAGTTGCCTTTGGTAGGTTTATCTCTTGAGGTTTTTCTGAGAGCTGTGTCCATGGCATTTGCCCTCCACGTCCTTCAGTGCACATTACCTGTTCTTTGGCTAGTCTTGAACTTTGTGCTTTAAACTAACTCCATGTTTAGCTTAAATGAGGATTTTTGCTTTTTTTTTCTCCTTTCTTATTTTGTTTGATTTCAAGGGAGAATAGGGAAATGCCTAATCACTTAAATTGTTTGTGTTTTTTTAAATGTTTGAAACTTACCTTATAGCCTAGTTAATAGATAAACATGCATTATGTGATTATATTGAACTTTTACTAAATCTTGAGCAAACACTGATAAAATCACCTTACATGATTATGGAGTTTTCAATACCCACTTGTCATTTTACCAGTTTTTGTTTATTTATGTTGAGAATTCTCACATGAATATAGAAAATTACTTTATATAAATTTATGACTATTGTTTTATTTGTGATTATATAATCTGATTTTGAACTGTTTCATGATTTATCTACACATCATTCCTTATTGTATACAACATACTATATTTTCTTATAGTAGTTTATAAGATACACACTTTATTTTTATTATTCTAGCACTCACATCTAAAAGTTAAACATAAATGTTTGATGTAAAATATATACAGAAAAAGAAAGATAAAATAAATCACACATTTATCTATCTGTCATTAACAGTACCATAAATACTTTAATTCCCATTACTGCCTGTATTATTTCGTTAGGGTTCCCAGAATAAGGTCACACTCACTGGATGGTTTAAGCAACAAAAGTTCATTTTCTCACAGTTCTGGAAGCATGAAGTCCAAGGTCAAGGTACTGACAGGACTAAAGCCTTCTGAGGATCATGAAGGGAAGGGTCTTTTCCAGGCATCTCTCCTTGTTTTTTTTTTTTCAGTTATAGTTGATTTACAGTATTGTGCCAATTACTGCTGTACACTGTACAGCAGAGTGACCCAGTTGTATATCATACACACACACACACACACACACACACACATTTCTTCTATCATGGTCCATTCTAAAAGAGTGGGTATAGTTTCATGTGCTATACAGTAGGATCTCATTGTTCATCCATTCTTTTTTTATTTTAGAATTTATTTTTTATTTTTTTTTGCATTATAGCTGGTTTACAGATTGCTGTCAGATTTTCCAACTGCACTGCGTGGTGACCCGGTTACATGTACATATATGGATTCGTCACATGTGATTAGATATAGTTCCCTGTGCAATACAGTTGGAGCTCCTTGCTATTCCATCATTAAAGCACTAGTTATCCCCATTCTCTCCCACCCC
>PVHT020004943.1:7931150-7981841 GCA_004024745.2 Catagonus wagneri | reverse complement strand
TTTACATGCAGCTGTCCAAGTTTCCCAGCAAAGCTTACTGAAAAGACTTTCTTTTTCCCATTTGAAGTTCTTGCCACCTTTGTCAAAGATCAATTGGGCGTAGGTGTCTGGGTTTATTTCTGGGGTCTCTATTCTGTTCCATTGGTCCATATGTCTGTTTTGGTACCAGTACCACACTGTCTTGATTACTGTGGCCCTGTAATATTGCCTGAAGTCTGGGAGAGTTCTGCCTCCTGCTTGGTTTTTGTTCCTCAGGATTGCTTTGGCAATTCTGGGTCTTTTGTAGTTCCATATAAATTTTTGGATTGTTTGTTCTAGTTCTGTGAAGAATGTCATGGGTAATTTGATAGGGATTGCATTGAATCTAGATTGCTTTGGGTAATGTTTTGTACCTATTAATCCCAAACCCCCAGTCCATCCCACTCCTCCCCGCCCTGGCAACCACAAGCCTTTTTCTCTTCTCTGTGTTTGTGAGTCTGTTTCTGTTTTGGCTTTTTGATGATTATCTTCTCCCTGTGTCTTCACATTGTCTTCTTTCTGTATCTGTGTCCAGATTTCTTCCCATAAAATGTCAGTTACATTGCATTAAGTCACATCCTAATAAACTCATTTTAATTTAAATACTTTTGTCAAGACCGTCCCCAATTATGGTCACATTTGCAGTTATTGGAGGTTAAGACGTCAATATGTGAATTTTGAAGGGACACAAATTAGCCAATATAACCACTCTTCCCCATTTACCTTCTATTTTACCTATAAAATTAATTATATAAATTTTTATTAAAGTAAATTCAGTATCACTTGTATTTAACCAGTCAATATAATCTCAAATATACCTTGTTTATCTATTTCTTTTCAAATTTATTTGTTGAGAAATCTACTATCAGTAGAATTGTCTGTGGCTATCCGTATTTGGCTTCATTTAAGAATGTTTTATTATATTTTGGAGTTCCTGTCGTGGCTCAGTGGTTAACGAATCCAACTAGGAACCATGAGGTTGTGGGTTCGATCCCTGGCCTTGCTCAGTGGGTTAAAGATCCGGCGTTGCCGTGAGCTGTGGTATAGGTCACAGACGCGGCTCAGATCCCGCGTTGCTGTGGCTGTGGCAAAGGCCGGCAGCTACAGCTCCTGTTAGACCCCTAGCCTGGGAACCTCCATATGCCGCGGGTGCAGCCCTAGATAAGGTCAAAAAAAAAAAAAAAGAATGTTTTATTATATTTTGCATTCTGTAGATTTATTAATGTGTATCTGATGCTATCTGTGTAAACTGAATTATCTTCATCCTACTTTAGATTTGTTTTATCTGATTCTAAGTAATCAGTTTTTTCTTTAAAAAAATCATTGTCAGTTATCTCATCACATAGGTTTTTTTCATTTTAATACTGATATTGCAAAGTTTATTTATTCACCTGATGGTAAATAGAAACACTTGAAAAGATGGTAAATAGTAACCTACTCATTAAAATGTCCAACATTAAAAAAAGACTAATAATGCTAAAATTTGGTGTAGATGTAAAGTAACTAGAACTTATACATTATTGGTGAGAATGCAAAATTGCATAACCATTTTGGAGAAAAGTTGCTCTTATATAAAATTACTTCTTATAAAATTAAGTTTAAACCTATTATATGACCCAAGAAGTATCCTTTTTAAGCATCTTACCAATTAAATAAAAACATACAAATATATTTGCATATATACACATATCTTTGTATGAAAATATGTAAAGGAGTATCTATTATAATAGCTAAAATCAGGATCAGTGTTTAAATTTAACTGTTTTTAGTATTAGAAGTAATATTTGATATAATTTCAATGTTTTCTTAATTTGTGATATCTTTTTCATTACTTGGATTTTAAGTCTTTTAGTTGTAAGTCATTTTAAATTAATTTATCTTACTTTAGCTTTTCAATAATTCCATTTGAAGTCCTTACGTGGCTAATTGAGGAATTTCATGGTTTTTTTGACTTTCACAGTGGTTTGACTGCTTGTTAGTGGTATTTTTGATAGTGAGCATTTATTTTGAGCTCTGCTGGTGATAATGCTGTAATATATATCTGTAAGTATCCCCATTTTGCTGCATATCCTGTGTACATAAACTAGGCCACCTCATTATAACAGGATGAAGTTATAATGATGTTTAAATAATGTGGTAATATGTATTTAATATAATAATTTGCTTGTGGCTAGAGCACCCATTTTAAGTCTCAGAGGATTGTCTTATGTTTTTGAGACTCAGAGCCCAAACTAAAGGAAAGTTTTCCATTTTAAATTAAGCTCCCAGTGGCTAGAATATTTTGTAGCCATCTTTTTTTCTCAGTGTGTAGCATTTTGAGTGTGTGTTTGGGAGGGTCTACATTACAGCTCTCTTAGTTGATTAGACCCAACAGTTTGTCTTCAATAACATTTGTGTTTATTAAGGCCCATGCCTTTTGGTTGCAAAATCTGAAAAATGCCCCAAGCTCACTTGACCTTTAGTACGAGCTCACTGTTTAGTATTAGCTTATTGCTTTCAGATCACTGTTTTATGGGTTCTGGATTTTGTCCTTAATTTTTGGTAAATTTAACTCTGTATTTAAAAGGATTTTTTGTTATGTAAAACAAATATTTATAGTATTTTCAATTTTTTTTAATTTTAAATAATTTTTCAGACTATCCTGTATTTGCCAGAAAATATAACTTTCTACTCCTCTTTTAATTCAGATTTTGGTAGAGTGTATTATTTGTTTACAACTGTATTCTCCCTCATTGCCCTTGCTTATACAGAGTATATTTTCTAGATATATTAAATTTGGGTTTGGCTATACAGTCTGTTTTGATCTGTGGAATGTGAATAGACAGGTTGTACTCTAAATCTTTGAAAACACTTTTCTTTATCATTACTTTTTTTTTTTGGTCTTCTTAGGGCATCACCCACAGCATAGGGAGGTTCCCAGGCTAAGAGTCAAATCGTAGCTGTAGCTGCTGGCCTACACCACAGCCACAGCAACACCAGATCCTTAACCTACTGAGCGAGACTAGGGATCGAACCTGTGTCCTCAAGGATGCTAGTCAGATTCATTTCCACTGAACCAGGACAGAAACTCCAGAAAATACTTTAAATACCCTGGAGTGTTTAGGCTTTTCCTTCATTTCAAATCCTGGAATGCGATGACATACAGAAAGGCTAGGAGAGCCAATACTGACCCAAAGATCCCTCTCAAATAAAAACAAATAAGTAAATGTTACTGTTATTCATAATCAATTTGGGAGTATGTGTTGCCATAGCAAATGTTGACTAAAACACCAAGGAGTCTGTCTTTCATTCCATCTTAGTTCTTACTTCTCTCACTGTTGTTAAGACTGATACTATGCTATGCTTTCTTGACTACTTCCTTTACCTCTATTAAATAAAAAACTAAAAGTAATATAAGAAAAGAGGAAAAAAGAATATAAAACTGGTATACTGATAAAAAGCAGTAGTGTGGTAATCATCGACTCAGCCATTAGTTAATTGAATTAAATGTATATTGAGTAAAGTCTCCATGTAAAGACTAATACTGTCAAATTTGTTTAAAGAAAAGTCAGACCTAACAATATGCTGTTTTCGAGTCACATTTTAAATATGTTATATAACGACAAAAGGAAAAGGATGGAAAGAGATATAAAAATAATATGTCAGACAAAAAGATGTTGAAGCAAATCACATTAATAAAGATATATATTGTATCAGCATTATCTTAAGTACTTTTTCCTTTAAATGGATCTTTTTAAGTTACTTGAACATTTAGTGATAATTAGTTTAACACTAACTTAAAAAATGCAGAAATAAACTATGTCAACATTATACTGAGAAGCACAAAGTAATGATTATCAGCTAATTTGCATTGTGCAACTCTCTGCTCCCTCAAGAAATCTCATTTTATGCATTAACTTCTGACATACAAGCCAAGCAACTACATAGTGAAATTTTATAATTATTAGGAAAGCTCAGTTCCTCTCAGGACCATAACATTGAATTTAAGAAGGCAGACACAAGGATTCAATTTGGACAAAGTTAAAGAACTGGTAAAATGAATCCATGTGAATTTAGAAAGCAGGATACTGGGGACCCTTAGGGAGAGGATTTGCAGCAGGAGAGGGGTATAAGGGAGCTTTTGGGATTCTTAGAAGGATCTTGGAAAGTTCTTTAGAATTATTAATATTACAAGAACATATATTTTATTCCCACAACATTTCCCTTTTCAAAAGTGTCTGCAAGTTTCTGCAGTCTTTCTTGGTCTAGGTGATTGCTAAACAGATGAGTTCACTTTGTGAAAGTTCATCAACTTTCACAATTATGAGTTGTACCCCTTCCTGCGATATGCAGTAATTCAAATTTTCCATAACTGAAAAACAATGCTTATAAACTACTTTGATGGAGCAAAAAGATCATAGAACAATATTTAAGCTACTAAATTTTATATTTTTTCCATACATTATTACCAGTAAAATAAGTAAATTTTCATTTATATTGTTGGTCTTTTCACCATTTCAAGAAAAAATGATTAATATTTCTAAAGCACTTTTCAGTATCTGCAATTTTCCTTCTTTTTCCTTTTTTTTTTTTTTTAGGGCTCCACCTGCAGCACATGTAATTTCCCAAGCCAGGGGTTGAATCAGAGCCATAGCTGCTGGCCTATACCACAGCCATAGCAAAGCCAGTTCCTAGCCAGTTCTGTAACCTATGATGCAGCTTGTGGCAATGCCGGATCCATAACCCACTGAGCAAGGCCAGGGATCAAACCCTCAGCCTCATAGATACTAGTTGGATTCTTAACCCACTGAACAAAATGAGAACTCCTGCAAGTTTTGATGTAAGGTGTTTGCATAAAGCACAAGAACACACAATACACAGACTAAAGAAATGAGAGGGTAAATATTGTTTCTGGTATATCATTTAAAATATTAAAATGTAAATTTCATGAATAAACTTTTCTCTGAATCAGACTGCTTAACAATTTTCCAGTGAAATATATATATATTATATATATAATATATATGTATTTTAAAAAAAGACCAAATGAAATAAAAGCCAAACATCCGGAGGAGGCAAATACATTTTAAAAAATGAAAACAAAGCATTGCTTTGGCAGGATTAATGTCCAATAGCTTCAATGTCAAAAAGAAATATGGGAAAGAATTAACAACACATGAAGCATGAATATAAACTGCCTGAAACAAATGTTCAACAAGAGAATAAATGGAACATGAAACACCCTGTCCTTAGTATCAAAGATGGAGAGAATAATTGAGAAGATTATGGTTTGTGATTCACTGTGATAAATTCTATTGATAGATGCAATAGGGTTGGCGTGGAGCAGAAACAAAACTTCTGCTACTACAAGGATAATGAAAATTTTATAGATATGGCATTTTAAATTGTATGACCAATTTAAACCTTTAAACTAGTTAGGTATGCTTGAATTTATAGTATATAAGGTTACAGAAAATCTAAAAGCATAGTTGCACTTAATATTTATAGGGATTTTTTATACATAGATATCTGTTGAATATATGTATTATAAACATTTTTACTTAAGAAATAATTGATACAGATTTTAATTCTGACTGTGATTCTCTTTAATTATTAATATAATATTTTATATAAAATAGGGTAAAAGAGAAAGTTCTATAGAATTATTAATATTGCAAGAACACCTATTTTATTCCCACAACTTTTCCCTTTTCAAAAGTATCTGCAAGTTTTATCAGTTGTCATATGCACAGGAAAGAACTGATATTCTTACATGTATTAAAGCTTAAATGAACACTGATCTATAGGTTTCCAGGATAGGAATTATTTAGATGTAAGAATAATTGTTAGAGCAAGTGAAAAATACAAAATTAATGTAAATGTGAATGACAAAATAATGTATTTTAAGGCAAAGTCAAAATTCCCTAATACTTAAATGCTTTAGTAAATAAAGGGTAATAAAAGGTGTATTTAACCTAATTTCAACTTAAGTTCTAGGATAAGGAACATAGAAATGAACAAAAGTAAAAATAGGAATACACATGCTGTTCCTTCCATTCATCATATAATAGAAGACACATAAAGAAAAACACAAATTCAACTTAATAAATTCTATAAACAGTAAGATTATGATGCCAAGGAAACAGAGGAAGGTAACACATTCTGAGATATAATACAGGAGTGTTATAAAGGGTGAGGTCTCAGAGGCAGGTGTACTTCAGCAGGGAGTCTGGTACAAATAGAGGGCAATAATGTGTGAAGAGGTGAGAGGGAACTTCCAGAATGACTGAAGCAAACAGGCACAATGAGATGGACTGCAAGATGAGACAAAAGCCTCAAAAAGGCACTGTTACAGTAAGATTCTTACCTGTCATAATGATACAATTGAAACATAAATTTTTATTCCTTAAAAGTGGAGAAGCTCATATAAGAACTTTAGTCAAGAGACAGATATAGAATATTTTATGCTTTAAATAGTTGTTCTTGGAAGATCCTTGAAATTTTGGCTTATATTGTCAGAAAAAAGGCTAAATATTATATGATAAAATTTATTTTTAATAATCTTTGTATGTATAATGTTTTATGCAATTGGGCCTCCACATCCGTGAGTTCTGCATGCATGGATTTAGAGAGCTGACTACTATATAATTATGTATATTTATAATTACATATAAAAATTATGTTCTCTATATTATAACTAATATAGATTAGTACTGTTACCATCAATTAGTAATAGATTAGTATAGATTATTACTATTACTAGTATTACTATTACTATTAATATAGATTAATACTATTACTATTAACCAACAATAGTTACAACAATTTGTTAATTTTGAGTACTTAATCCCTGACAGAAAATTGCAGTAGTAAAGAAAGAAGAATACAAATCTCAAATGATTTGAGAAACACTTATAATCTCAATCATTCATCAGGGAATACTCTTCTGGAAGTTTTGCTTTATTCTCAGGCCATTCTTTTCTGTGATTTTATACATCTTTACTTAGTACCTACCATGGATCTGGAATAATCTAAACGCTTAGAATAAAATGATCAAGCAGAAAGTTTCACTGTCCTCAAAAAATTTATAATAATGTATTGATAAAAAAGAGAACATGCCAAGAATTCTGCATCTGAGAGCCTTAGGGAAAAAAACTAATTTCTCTTGTGTTTTTATGATGCCAAGTGCAGAGAGCTGCTGCGTAAGTGGAGGGACTGGTAAACACGTACATCTGCTTGGACAGAAGAGGGTAAATTTCTATTTCAAGGTGGATGTTTCTGGTACATACTTACTTTTGTGTCCTGAAGATTAGTCACTTGAAAAAGTTTACTCAGAAGATTACATCAAAAATGAAAAAGAAGATGTTAATAATTAGGGGAAGATTTATAGCATATAGGTATTTATTTTTTTAAATACTGACTGCAAAGATAAAAGAGAGTCAAGATTATTGTCAGGTAATAAGTCAGAATGAAAAGTTCATATTTCAAAGAATCCACAGAGAAACAGCATTTTACAGTGAGAAAATATGCAGGATTTACCTTAAGCATTTACACCATGTCAACTCATTTCATCCAAAACGCAGTGTGTATTATACCGCATTCAATGCTGAGGATAAGTAGGAGATAAAGCGGTATCCTTTAAAAATGAATCAAATGAGAATTATTGTAATATTTCATAATTCAGATATACTGGAATTTAGAAAAAAAAATTAGTGACTTGTATTAGCGTTCTTGGAACACTAGCTTAGTAATGCATGTGTGATATATAAATGAACCTATGGAAATTTTCAGTTTGGAATTCAAATTCTAACATTCCTCCTTGCCTTGTACTCACATTCAAAACAGAAAATGGGCTAAAGGTGAAAATTCATTTTTTACTGACTGCATATTGGAACTTTCTTTGGGGAAGAGTTGTATTAGGGTATAGCCAGAACCTAAGGCAAAGAAGAAAGGAGAGTAACAAAATCTGAGCTGGAAACTTGAATCATTTTAGATGGGGAGAAAGAAGTTGTGACTAGTTAAGTCTTAAGTACCCATATATTTGTCCCTCACCATTCCTGAGTAGAACTGTTCTGCCTTCCTTTGAGTATCTTTATCTGTTTGGGGCATGTGTTATCTGATTGTAATGAAAGAAGGGAAAAGGAGCTTCAGCATTTTCATTATTTCCTCTCATCTAATAAGGTTAAAAGTACAGACCTCTGTCAGATTCATCATTTGCAAATATTGTCTTTCATTCCATAGGTTTATCTCCTTGTGTTTTTTTTTTTTTTTTTTTTTGGTCTTTTGTCCTTTTAGAGTCACACTGGCAGTATATGGAGGTTCCCAGGCTAGGGGTCTAACAGGAGCTATAGCTGCCGGCCTTGGCCACAGCCACAGCAGCGCGGGATCCAAGCCGCGTCTGCAACCTTCACCACAGCTCACAGCAACGCCGGATCCTTAACCCACTGAGCAAGGCCAGGGATCGAACCTGCAACCTCATGGTTCCTAGTCGGATTCGTTAACCACTGAGCCACGAAGGGAACTTCATCCTTGTTTTTTTTTTAAGGTTTCCATTGCTGTGCAAAAGCTTTTACATTTAATTAGATCCCATTTATTTATTTTTGCTTTTTTTTCTATTATTCTAGGAGATGGATACAAAAAAATATTGCATCAATTTTTGTCAGAGTGTTCTGCCTGTGTTTACCTCTAGGAGTTTCAGAGTATTCGGTCTTACATTTAGGTTTTTAATCCTTTGTGAGTTTTTTTTGTATATGGTGTAAAATAATATTCTAATTTCATTATTTTATGTGTAGCTGTCCAGTTTTGCCAGCACCAATATTGAAGAGATTATCTTTTCTCCATTTTATATTCTTTCCTTCTTTGTCATAGATTAATTGACCATAAGTGTGTGGGTTTGCTTTCTAGACTTTCTATCTTATTCCAATGATCTGTATGGCAGTTTTTGTGCCAGTATTTACTGTTTTAATTTCAGTACAAAGAGCTTACAAAGCTCCATATATAAAAAACCCCAAACAACCCAATCAAACAGTCAACAGAAGACCTAAATAGACATTTCTACACAGAAGACATATGGAGAAAGATGCTCAATGTTACTAATTATAGGAGAAATCCAAATCAATACTACAATGAGGCATCACCTCCTGGTAGTCAGCATAGCCGTCATCAAAAAGTCTGTAAATAATAAATGCTAGAAAGAGTGTGGAGAAAAGGGAACCCTCCTACAATGTTGGTGGGACCGGAAATTGGGCAGCCACTATGGAAAACAGTAAGAGGTTCCTTTCAAAACTCAAAATAGGTTACCACATGATCCAGCTATCTCAGTCCTGGACATGTGTCTGGTGAACACTCTTAATTCCAAAAGGTGCATGCACCCAATATTCACAGCAGCTCTGTTTACAGTAGCCAAGTCATAGAAGTAACACACACACACACACACACTGGAATATTACTCAGCCATAAAAAGAATGAAATAATGCCATTTACAGCAACATGGATAGACCTAGACATTGTCATATTAGAAGAAGCAAGTCAGACAAATATATGATATTACTTATATGTGGAATCTAAAAAAAAATGATATAAATTAACTTACAAAACAGAAACAGACTCACAAATATAGAAAACACACTTATGATTACCAAAGGGGAAAGTGGAGGAGATAGATAAATTAGGAATTCTGGATTAACAGCTACATGCTATTATATATAAAATAAACAACCAGGACTTACTATATAGCATAGGGAACTAAATTCAATATTTCATAATAACGTATAATGGAAAATAATCTGAAATATGTATATATATTAGATATATAAAGGATATACACAATATATATGTATATAACAGAATTACTTTGCTGTGTACCTGAAACATTGTAAATCAACTGCAATAAAAAATTAATTACATAAAAGTCTCCCTCCCGCCCAAAGAAAGATTATATAGATCTCTATCTTGTTAGATATGGTATGAATAGTATAAGCTATTTATACGCAAACTTATTAACCTTTTGGAATGTTTTCAAACTTTATTTTCTGTTTAGTCACTTCGGAAAGTTTACTGAAATAGGACTGCTGTGATTTGTTGCTTGTCTGAAGCATTACTTCGTGAAACAAACGAACAAACTGGTTGAATGTCACACAGCATTGGTTCCCAAGGCACATGAGCCATTTGCTTCAACTAAGACTTGAATATACTGAATAGTGACCTGTTTTTTAAAATAACTACAATTATCTAGGTTTTTCTTCTTTATCCTTCTAAAATTACTGTTCTGAGCTACAAAGTATAATCCAAAAGACAAAATGATATTATCTTCAAGCTGACCTTGATATTTTATTTTGCAGACTGTAGAAAAACATCCCTGCTTATTTGCTGTAGGTACACGCTACTTCTGCTTCCTCATGTCTGCATATGAGCCAAAGCTTCTCTTTATAGTTGACCCTTGAAGGACACGGGTTTGAACAGCCTGGGTCCACTTGTACTAGGATGTTTTCCAGTAAATAAACAGCCAGCTCTCTAAACCCAGTGGATCCACATCTAGAGATTCACCGACCGTGGATCTGTACTGTGTTTACCATCCACAGTTGGTTGACTCCCTGGATGTGAAATCCGCAAATATGGAGGGCCAGCCATGGGCCTTGAGTATCCACAGATTTTGGCATCCATGGCCAGTCATGGAACCAATCCCTTGCATTTACTTAAGGGGGATGATTGTATTTTATCCTCAAAGAAAGCTATTGGATATCAGCCATTAGTAAGGAAAAAGAAATCTGTAATATCCTCTTTCTCAATTGTCACTGTTTAGCTGAATACTTTAAAAATGGTAATGCTTAAACTTTGTTTTGCTATTAGTTCTTAGTAATATGCCAAGAATCAGAACTAGTGAGGTGATTATAAAGTTCTTCCCTTCTCACATTTTCATTCTGAAATGTTTATAATAACTGGTTTCCAAAGCTCATTCATTACATGGTTATTATTGATTGCTCATAAATTATAATAAGTTTACCAGAAGAAAATAGTGGCTGCTCAAGTTTATAGGTTCTGAAGTTGTACACAGAAAATAAGTCATAATAATGTTTGGTCTTAGAATAATCTCAACAGAGGAATATTATTTGGCATTAATTCTGTACAGATTGTTATAAGTCTTTCTAGATGTTTTTAGTTTACCAAACAGTGAAACTATTAAGTCTATATTTCCTTACTATAAATTTTAGCATATTACTTTTTTAACATATTATATTGAGTACTACAAAAAATTACATGTATTTTATTTTATTTTATTTATTTACTTCGTCTTTTAGGACCACACCCACAGCATATGGAAATTCCTAGGCTAGGTATTGAATTGGAGCTGCAGCTGCCAGCCAACACCACAGCCACAGCAATGCCAGATCTGAGCCACCTCTGTGACCTACACCACAGCTCATGGCAACACAGGATCCTTAACCCACGGAGCAAGGCTAGGAATTGAACCTGCATCCTCATGGATACTAGTTGGCTTTGTTATCACTGAGCCATGATGGGAACTCCAGTGTGTTCATTTTAAATTGAAGGAAGGCATGAAAATATAACTTAAAATTTAATATTTTTCTATATAGGAAGAAAATTATCTAAGTTGCTTATATAACAAGGAAAAACTTTCTTCACACATTTATGTAATTTTTATTATTCTTTAGCATAAGGCTTTGCAGATTAGACTCTAGCCTTGGTACATAAATTCTGCCTTTGTGAAGTATGACATAGCAGAAGATAATTCAAGATTGGTTATTCCCACCCTTTATTTTAATTTATCATTTCTAGTACTGTAATTGTCACTCAAAATGAGTTTTAAAAGGCCATTCAGGGTGGTGACTTAACATATAAATGTTCCTTAATGGTTTCCTATTTGTTTTGTATGCAATATTCCCCTAACTAGGACTAGACTGACTGAGGAAATATATGAGTATTTTATGAGATGCGTGGTGATTTTTAAATAGATTCACTAAAAAAAGCACACTCAGACTATTAAAGGGAACGAGAGTATTCTGTTTTCAAAGATCTGTTATTTTACATTGGTCAACTCATGAACCAAGCCATTTTTGGTTAAAAAGCTTCTTTTTTTTCTGTCAGAAATCCAAATCCTAATATTTTAGGATTAATATAAGTGACATTGTAAAATGAGGGATTCAGATTTTTGGTTTTGTAACTGCAAAAAAGATTTTCCCCCTATGGCCTTAAATATTTTAGGTTTGGACTAGAATTTTTGAAATAGTAACTAATTTATTCAAAACAACATGCTGTTAATGAGGAAGAGATGAATAAATAACAAGAATGCTTATGTCCTGGTGATGCAAAGATGAATGAGATACTCTAGTAATTATCAACAAGGTGTGTTCTCTTGAGAATGAATGCCATGTTTCAAAAAAGTTTAAATTATATTTTGGTGTGAGTGTGTGTGTGTCCTATGAGACAGACTGAAGTGAGGGATAGAGAGGGGGAAAGAGAAAGAGAGGGAGAGTAATTAACAGTTCTATCTTCTATATATCTCTTTGTATTCTACTCATAATTCATAGAAAATTAGATTTTTTAAATGGAAGATACTCAGTATTCCATTCCCTTTTCTCTCTAACAAAGGCTTCTTTGCTTCACCTTTAAATAGATTAACTGAGGACTTTGACATATTAAGTAGGAGGATGTTTCCAACATAAATATGAGAATAAAAAGACAGTTTTAGGACTGTTCATCAAGTGAAAGTCAAGTTTCCCACAGAGAATAGGTAATTGTATATGTTACACACACCACATGGTTCCCAGTATTACCTTTGAAAGGTAGTTGAAGCCTTTAAATTCTGAGTTGTGATAAACATGATACAGGGCTGTGGTTTCTGCAGTTGCTCTCCAGAGGCCTGTTCTTGAAGTTTTTTGACAGGTAATTTTACCATTCTCTCACTTTTTTTACCCTACTTCAGAATGTGTTACAAGTGCTTTTCATAGCATGTGAGAAATGGCATGTGTAGGGAAGAACTGAAAAAGTAATTGGGAGAATGGAAGAAATGTCATGAGTAACAGACCAAATCTTCTATTTATTTTACCTCCCCAAACCAAGAAGACATCCAGAGCTTGAAGCTAGTTACCATAATAACTCCAATCTCTAAAGAGTTTAGCTACCTCAAGGTCCTTACCTTCTGCCATTAACCTTTATCCCTTCTGGTTAAATACTGCTTTTTCTAAACAACCACAGCTGATTGACTTAACTATATAAGATCTGCCTCTGAAATTATCCCCATCTCTACACTTCGACATTATCTTGAAATAAGTGACTTAAGAACTGACCAGCAGATGTGTATATTCCAGTTAAACATGAATTTTCTAGTCTAGAATATATAGATTATAACTGATTAAGAACTTACAGCAAAGACATAATCTTTCTATGGAGAAATTATAGTCTATGAATTGCTGACCTCCTTGATCACCTGCTCTAGAACTGTGTTTCAGTAACTACCTTTATAACTCCATCATTTCCATCTTCTTCTATACTGGGTAATTCCCATTGCTAGTTTAAAAATATTTAATAGTTCCCATCAAAGAAACTTGCTTTTCTATTTTCTTTTGATTCTTATTTTACATGTTTACCATACCTTGAAATAAAACAATGAAAATAATTGCCTTTATTGGAAAGCTCTACCTTCTATTTCTTTTTTGTTCTCCAAATGGGGGTATATCTCAGTCTTAGCCTCCACCTAGTGAGCACCCAATGGAGTAGACAAATCAATGAATATCAATAGAAATGATGAAATGTAAATTCATAGGTATAAAGACTAAAAGAAAAGAGAAAAAGTACAGATACCTGGAGACTTATTGAGGTGATACCTAACAATCTAACAAATATGTAATTGGTTTCCCAGAAAATGGAACAGAAAAAAATATTTCAAAAATAATACCTCCAATTTTTTCCAATGTAATGGAAAGTGGAAATCCACACATCCATGTCATCAAATACACTCCAAGTGGGATAAATGTTAAGAAAGCCATAATCAGATATACCAAAATCAGGTTGCTAATAAAACAGCAATACGGATAATATCTTTTTTAAAAGCCAGAGGAAAAGTATACACTATATACAATAATACAGATACAACGACAGAAAATTTCTTATCAGAAACTAAGCAAATCAGAAAATAACATTATTTTCTCAAGGTGGTAAAAGAAAAAAAAATAAAAACAGAAGTCTTGACCTAGATTTCTATACCTAATTAACATCTTTTAAGTTGAAGACAAAAAAACACCATTTTCAGACCACCGCCACACAAATATTGAAATGACTAAAATTTTTTAGGGCCATACCTACAGCATATGGAGGTTCCCAGGCTAGGGGTTGAAGCAGAGCTGCAGCTGTTGGCCTTTGCCACAGCCACAGCAATGTGGGATCTGAGCCATGTCTGAGACCTCCACCACAGCTCATGGCAATGCCAGATCCTTAACCCACTGAGAGAGGCCAGGAACCAACCTGCATCCTCTTGGATACTAGTCAGGTTTACTACCACTGAGCCGCAATGGGAACTCTGAAATTACTAAAATCTTAAAGATAAAAATCACGATACCATTTGCTGGAAAGGACACAGCAACAAGAACACTCATTCTTTGCAAAATGATAAATTTTGCAGTTTCTAATAAAACTAAATATAGTATGCCTCAGTCCTTCTCAAAAGTGTTCAGGTCATCAAAAAAAAAAGGAAGTTCTACAAACTATTACTACTAAGAGTTATCAAGAAATGTAATGACTAAATGTAATGTGGTATATTTGATAAGATCTTGAGACACAAAGAGGACATTAGGTAAAACCTAAGGCTGAGTAATTTATGGATTGTAATTATCTTTATATTAACACGGGTCTATTAATTTGAATAAATTTGACAAAATATGTAAATTGTTAATCACAGGGTAAACTAGGTATTTGCTATATGGCAAATCTCTGTATTATCTTTATAGTTTTTCTATAAATATAGAATTATTCTAAAATAAATAGTTGTTAAATTATTATATGGATATGAAAAATAAATATACAAGCACAAGAGAAACTCAAGAAAGCTGGAGTGTATAGATTACTAGGCATGAAGAGAAACATTTCAAAATGATAAAAATATATTTATCGAGAGATAACAAACATTAAATATATAGTAACTTTACACAGAAGAGCAAAGTACATGGAATAACTAAAATAACAAAAGAAGTTTCACCTGGAACATGGATGGTGGAGATCACTGTTTTAAAGACTTAGTATGAAAATATAGTAATCAAGGGTGTCACTAAAGCACATCAAAATATAAACTCTAGTGACTGAATTTTATTGTATGAAAAATACCTCAATAAAGCTGCTTTAATGTTTAATATTAGATGATAGATAGATAGATAGATAGATAGATAGATAGATAGATAGATATTTCACCCAATGGAATAGAATTGATACGAAAATAAACTTATCAACTGATTTTTGACAAATAACCCAAGATAATCGGAACATTTGTTAATCTTCAATGTGATGATATTAGGAGGTAAGTCCTTGAGAGGTAATTAGGTTTAGATAGTTATGACCTTGGAGTTCCCATAATGGGATTAGTGCCTCAGAAAAGGAAGAGACTGGACTGTCTCTCTATCTGCCACGTGAGGACTCAGCAAGAAAGTAGACATCTGCAAGCTCGGAAAAGTGTCCTTACCAAGAATTGAATACACTGACCTCTTGATCTTGGACTTTCGGGTCTCCAGAACTAAGCGAATTTATTATCTGTTGTTTAAGCTACACAATCTATGGTATTTTATTACAGCAGACTGAGCTAAGACACTTATCTTGCACTGTATACAAACCAAAGGAAGCAAAACAAAGCAACCCAACAACTTGAAATTGATTGTAGACCTAAATGTAAAAGCTAAAACTATAAAAATTCTAGGGCACATAGAAGAAAATTGTTGTGACTTTGGTTAGGGAAAAAATTCTTAGGGTGCAAAGAATATGAACTATATATATAAAACATGTAGAATAAACATCAAAAATTTAAAAACATGCTTGCAAACATAGTTAAGAAAGTGAAAATCAAAAATATAGACTAGGAAATAATTGGTATTTACTTATATTTAAATAATATATATTTATACCTATAGATTTATATTTAGATTATAAAGAGAAGTCTTATAATTCAATCATAATAATAAACCAATTTATAATATGTGTAGAAGATTTGAGGTACTTTAGTCAAACAGTATAATTCATTGGCTACTGAGCCAGTTTAAAGTGGCTCACCACAATTCGTTGCCAGAAAAGTGCAAATAAAACCAGAAAGACCACCTCCCATGATAATGGCTAAAATTAATACTAGAAAAGCTAAAATTAAAAGACTGAGAAAACCAATATTAACAAGAATATCAAGCAACCGGGATTCGCATGTATTGGTTTTAGGGATGCAAAAGTTATAGCCATTTTGGAAAGCAATGTGTTGATTTTTTTAAAATTATGCACACATTTCCAAATCTCTCCACAATCTGCTACTAGATATCTACTCAAAAGAAAAGAAAACATAGGTTCATGCAATGATTTGTATCCAAAGTTCACAGCAGCTATTTTATACTAGCTCAAAGCTGGAAGCAATCCAAAAGTCCACCAAATGAATAGATAAACACAATGAAACACTACTCGGTGATTAAAAAATTATGAACTGCTGATGCAAACCAAAAGTAAGATGCATCTTTAAAGCATGATGCTTTGTGAATAAAGGCAGACACAAATACCAGCATACTGTTTTGGGGCTTTTATATAAAGTTCTAGAAAAGGAAATATTAGAGTGGCCCTAAACAAATCAGTTGTCGCCAGAGGATAGGTTTGTGGGGAAGGTCTTGACTGCAAAGGGGCCTGAAGGGAACTTTTGAGGGTAAAGGTAATATCAGTAGCAAGACTGTGGTAGTATTATACAACTGTATTCATTCATCAAAAACAGTCGAAATGGGCATTCCCGTTGTTGCTCAGTGGAAACTAATTTGACTTGTATCCATGAGGATGCCGGTTTGATCCCTGGCCTCGATCGGTGGGTTAAGAATCTGGCATTGCTGTAGCTGTGGCATAGGCCGACGACTACAGCTCTGATTTGACCCCTAGCCTGGGAACCTCCCTAGGCCATAGGTTCAGTCCTAAAAAGATCAAAAGAAAAGAAAAATCAAAGTATAATCTGTAGCAAGTGAATTTTCTTGCATGAAAAATACAGTCAATAGCTTATTTTATGGAGCTACAGGCTATGCACTTAGCAAAGTGCATAGCCTGTAGCTCAATACATGGTAGATAAAAAATGTTATCAGTAGGTTGCAGTGGTCTTTATTTAAAATAGAATTAGGACTCAGATTAGATTTTAAATTCCACAGAATGTAATCATGAGTCCAAACTCTGGTAAAACTTGGCTTTAAAGGGAATTAAAAAAAGAAAAGAATATTCTCACTGTCTTTCATAATAAGTTAATATCTAACTGGGATTTAAGCAATCATGGATGGAAATATGAAAAACACAGTCCACAATGGGTAATACATTTTACATATTGGAAAGAAATATACTTCCATGCCTTGATTTTTTTCTGTGCTTTGACAATTCTGACACAATAACAATGTCCCAAGCCTTTCAATGCCTGCTACAAACATTACCTACTTTGCCAAGTAACAGCTAAGTAGGAAAAGCATATTATTGCTCAGCGTAATCACCTTTGTCTTCAGTAGCATCAAAATATTTGGACTGCCAGTTGCAGAAAACTATTTAGCAATTATGAAGTGAGTGTTGGAGCCATGCTGCATCATTTAGAGCTGTACCAACTCCCTAAAATGGTACTACTTTGGAAAACAGCATTATAACGCTGTCAGTGAGTGAGAATGTTCTTTATCCTCTAACACCTGGGCATAATGGAGGACAGATTTAATGACCTCTCACTATATTCCCTTTGCTGGGAGATCATATTCATAACCACATTTAGTGTTCTATCTTTCTGTATTTTCAATTATTTTCTAGTAAATTTTTAAAATGATAATAGATTTTTAAAATTCTGATTTGTTATGATTTCCTGAGTTCCTTCTTAGAAATTCACCATTAATTTTCACCACTCAGCATGATTACTATCTCTAAGACATTTTCATTTAGAAACCATCATGTACATATCTCTTTCAAAGTTCTGCTCACATTATAGAATTACTAGGCTCAGAAGTAGGCTATAGAATCGCTGTCATGGGAAAGCTTCTCTTAAATTTGTGGAGTGCAGGGATGACTCATCTACTACTTCTATGTTTTTGTTTGTTTTGTTTGTTTTTTGGCCATGACTCACAGCCTAGGGGCATGTCCACCCTGGGCCAGGGACCAAACAGGCACTGCAGCCATCACCAGAGCCACAGCTGTGACAATACTGGATCCCCAACCTGCTGAGCCATGAGAGAATTCCTACTTCTGCGGTTTTAGAAAGGTTCTCCTAGGTCATATTTATTTCTGTATCCATTTGGAACTAACATGCTTCCTCTATATTCTTTTGTATTTGCAGAAGTGAATAGAAAATTCAGGGGCAAAAACTGTCAGGAAATTGTATCAGCGGTAAATTAGGAACCACTTGCTGAATTAATAATTATACTAAACAATGCATATGTGTATGCTGTTTTCTACTTTAAAATTATTTTAAATGCATTCTCTTATTTGATTCTCTTGAAAACTCTGTAGCAATCAGGTATTACATCTTCACAGATAGGAAGGAAGGTATTATACCTAACACATGGGGAAACTGAGAGTCAAGAATCTGTCTAGAACCATCTAGTGCATACATTATATCAAAGGAAATAGAATCAAATCACATTTTTACTAACTTATTAATGTTCTACAATACCATGAAAATGAAATCTGGTGGAAAGGTGGAGAAATTTGCCCACATTGTCAAATCTACTATAGGGATTAATTTCAGAAATTAGCATAAAGGTAAACATATGCCATCTCTAGAGCCAAGGAATTATTCTATATTTTGATCGTTCTTACATGACTGTGTACATTTGTTGAAACCATCATTTAGCCTTTAAGTGGGTGTTTTTATTTTATGTAAATTATCCTTCAAAAAAGTTGAATATATAATGTTACCTCTGAAAAGAGTAATATTTATATATGCAAAATTTAATATTTTGCTTAACTAGCACATGTAATACATAGTTGATATGTAGGCATAATTACTGGCACATAAATGATGCAACCATTTTGATAATTTTATGTATGTTTACTGAATTAAATATGCTTTTCAGTTTTTTATTTAGAGTTTCTTTTTATGTTTTTTCCATTGCTTAATGAATTTTATTACAATTATAGATGTACAAAAATAATCACAACTCAATTTGATAGCATTTCCGAGCGTTTGGGATGGAAATGCTGTCTAATTATGCTTTTTGAATCAGCCAATTACAGGTTTTTTTTCTGTTTTTTGTTCTTTTGTTTTTTGTTTTGATATGTATGCTGGCTTGACTTTTCTTTCAACATCTTCACTTACAAGGTCTCTAGTGATAGTTTGAAAACAATAAAAATTCTGTATTTGAAAAAATCCTAATAGTAAAATTTTCATTTAGTATTCTACATGTAAAATATAGCTGATATTTATGAAAAATGATGATTTAAATTATCCCCAGAAGGTTTCCTGAATAGTGTTTTTAGAACAGGATTCTCAAATTAAACGCATATCTGCTTGTCTAATACTATTATGTATCCAATAATGTGGGAGTTAAACAATGAAAAAACACACACAAACTTTAACTAGAAGAAACGATTTTTAAATTAATTATGATGATGATACTCATAATAATATATTTTTCTCGAGAATACCTGTTTTCAAGGAAGCTGAAGCTCTCGGGGTAATTGTACAAGAAGTAGGAAGAAGCAGCATCTGGGAGGGGAAATCCGCTGCACAAACGCACACCTCAGTTAATGCTTAGGCCCACAATCCCCTGGCCCAGAGGAAGCCTTTCACTCCCACTAAGTACTTATCCATTGACTGTGTTGCTGTAGGAGAACCCTGGACACCATGCACTTTGCCAAGTTCAACCAGAACAAGAGCTTGTGGCTGAGCACGGCCTCACCACCGGTCATCACTTGCACGTCATAAGGAAGTTCTTTACCAAACTGAATTAACACTCACTGTGCTTTAAACCTGACAGGGAGCCCAGCCTGGAAGTGTTCAACTCCAGTCAAGGCCTGAAGAACTGATTGGATGTTGGGAATTCCTGACCCTCCTGCAGAGATGCTGCTGCCTGTGGGGTTCCCTGAAAACCTGTTGGTTATTGCCTGGGTCCTCTCTCTGGAACACCCAGTGATGATCAGGTATGGCATTAAGAGTATCTGACAGCTGATGGATCACAAGGTAAACCTGCAAATAGTAAACTCTGAACTGAAATTGTAATGTAAATTAAATGTGAGTGGGGAGTTCCCTTGAGGCACAGCAGTTAAGAATTTGGTGTTGTGGCTTGGGTAGTTGCTATGGCTTCAGTCCCTACCCTAGGAACTTCCAAAAGGGCATGAACCAAAAAATGTATCTGTCTGTCTGTCTGTCTGTCTGTCTATCTATCTATCTATCTACTTAGCTATGGAGAGACAGGGAAAGGGAGAGGGTAAGAAAGAGAGATGGATAGAGAGGAATCTGATGGATTACTTTATGATGTTAAAAAAAAAATCAGTTGACTAAATTTGGGGGAGTCTATTTCTCCTTGTCTATTCTAATCCATCAATCTCCAAACCTGTCCTTTCACCAACACCCCACTGTTTTGATTATGGTATCTTTCAAATAAATAATTGGATTGTGATATGTGAATCTTCCAGATTTGTTCTGCAGTTCAAAATAATTTTTGTCTATTCGTTTTTATTTGCTTGTTTTTCCATATAAATTTCAGAGTCAGCTAATGATATCTACCAAAATCCTGCTGAAATTTTAATTAGGATTGCACTGAATTTACAAATCCATAATAATTTATTTCTTAACAAAATTGAGTCTTTCAGTCTAAGAACATCTTCACTTATCTGTTGTTTAGTTATTGCTAGTCATGTTTTATAGTTTAGAGTATATAGATCCTGAACATATTTTGTTAGGTTTTTAGTTAATATTTCAATTTTATTTAGTGCTATGGTAAATTATTTTTATTTTTTAATACCAATTGTTCATTGCTGTTAAGTAGAAATAAAATTGATATTTTGATGTTGACTGTATATTTTAAGACGATAAAACTTATGTATTCTAGAAAAAAAATCTGAATTTTTCCGATTTTCCACATGGAAAATCATCTCATCCATGGGTATAAAAAGTTTTACTTCTCCTTTTACATTCTGTGTGCTTTTAGTTTATATGTCATTTCATTGCCTATCATATCTTGCTCGTTGTTGAATATAAGTCGGGAGAGAGCATTCTCGCCCTGTTCATGACCTTGAGGATAAAGTAGTATGTTAATGGTAATTACAGATACCCTTGTCAAGTGGAGGAATTTCTTTTTATTCTAGATTTACTGAGAATTTCTCATGAATTTATGGTGTTGTTTTTCAAATATTTTCTTTGCATCCAGTGATGGGAAATTGTGCTTCTTTCTTGTTAGGTCAGTTACTATGAGAATCATATTGATTAATATGTAGATCTTAAACCTGCCTTGAATTGTTGGAATACATTCCATTTAGTTATGATGTATTATCCTTTTTATTTATTGCTTGATTCCATTTGCTAGTATTTTTGTTCAGGACATTTGAGTCTACGGTCATAGTAAGTTGTTTCTAAAGATGCCAGACGTTTGTCAGTATCCCCATAGTGATCAAAAAAGTTATTCAGATTGACCTGATGGTTATAAGAAATTTGGGCCTTGCTAGAGGGATGCCTATATTTTTACCTTTCAGAATTAACTATTTGTCTTGAATTTGCCTTATAGCATTATAATATGTTTTTATTCACTGTGAGTAGCAAAATGGCTAGTGATTGGAAAGGATGTTGTTTATTTAATACTAGTATTAAGAAGAAGCTTTTTTATAACTTGCAGGCACACTCGGGATTTTTGCCCCAGTTTTAAAGAATGACAGCAAAAGCACCTTTATCTGACATTTAGAATGATTAAATTTTGAAAAATCACTTGGCATATTCAGCATGACTCCACAGGGTGCTCTAGCTTTATAAGGCAATGGATCATGTTAGCTTAACTTATATTTAAGATTTGCTGGCCTGATATTATTGTGTTAGGCAGTATGGTTGAAATGGAAACATAAAATTTTGCTGCCATGAGATCAAGTTTGTCCCTGCCCTACACTTTAAATTAGTTCCATAAAGTTTTAAAATATAATGTTTATTCTGGTTCTAGTAGCATTGTGAAATAGCAAACTGTGCTTAACTATATAAAATTAAGCCTCTTTGTGTGATCGTAGATTTTTTTTATTATTCATGTATCATTGAAATTCAGGACTAAACGTTGCTTAAGCACCAACAAGGTTTATATGAAGCTAAAAGAAGCGAATTGTGTTTGAGAGTTCATTTTTAAAAGCAGCATATCCTTCTGGGCCATAATGCCTAATTTTTATGAGCCTGCATATATATTGGTTACTCCTGCAGCATAACAAGAAATGTAATGAGATTGCAAAGAAAAAGATTATAATAGTTATAGCGTTCATAAAGTGTACCATCTATGATAGCCTACTTTGAGAATATATATGTATATATATATATTCAAGATATGTTAAATAAAATAGAATAATGAGTCTAGCTCAATTTTGAGGACACAAAATTGGTTTGTTATATGTGTTAATTCAATAATTTGAGGAAAAAAATTCACAAATAGAATGTGACAAAAAATTCAGTTTTCATTGAAAAATTCCTTCAACAATATAGATGAGGCAAAGTACCATTTTGGCAAAGAAGAAAAAGTATGCAAAACAGTGTATAGCTCATTTGTTTTTCCTATCCCCCAACATGAAAAAAGTCAACAAAATAGTGTTTATTTTAAACAAAGAATAAAATTGTTGCAAGAGTGGTTCATTACATGCTAACTATAAAATGATTTTGTGGTTAACTATGTATAGAATTGAAAACATGAAATCTGTTAAATTTTCTTGTTTAAAAACTTTGTGTAATTCTATGGAAGTATTTTTTTATTTGTATATTTTCAAGCATTTAATTTTCTTGCCAATATATAGGACCAATTAAGTAAAATTGTGACATTATTTTTTCACTTAATATTATACTACAGTAAAAGGGAAATTAGTAGTAAAATGGACTTTTGGTATTCTCTCTAAAAGTGACAATAACCATTTCTAAATTCTTATATATATGAGATAATTTAGGTAACTCATCTACTGAGTAATGCAAAATAAAATAAGCTATATACAATTATTTCAAGATGGCAGTGAAATAAACGTTAGGAAATATCTATTTTAATTTTTACATAACTTTCCTTAAAATATGTTGATTTAATGAACTAGAGAGATAAAAAGCATCTAGCATACATGAAGAACTTGGTTCAGGGAATTTGATATTACTTATTTGCAATAATATAAATTTATGAACACTAAGTCTTATAAGGGTTAAATTGATAACTATTAATATTTTTAGAGGGATTGTGAATATCAGAGGTCAAAAAAGGAATTTTCTGCAGGTAATTATCTATTTATATAATTCTCATCCCCTTTTTTTTAACTTCACTTAAATCTTAGTATACAAATGTCATGGATTTTTAAAGTTATCCAAACTTAAACTTATTTTGTGATGTTCATTTAATTTGAATTTCTTAAGAAAATATGAAAAATATTCTAAATTTAGTCAGTCAACAGAAATTGAAAAAATATTCAAGCCATTAATTAAGGGACATATAAAAATATTAACTGATTATATATCTTTTATTATATATCAGTTAAGCATATCTAATTGCATTGCAATCATTACCATTAGCAAGGATTTTGGTTATGTATATTAAATATATAGTTTGGAAATTATTCTAAAGTTATCTGTTATCCTAAGATTTAGGGGCGTCAGTTTAGCTTTATGAGAATTCATAGATCAAAGGTAACATTTTATGTTACTCTACCTGGTCATTAAGCACTACTGCAACACACAGTTTCTGTCCAGAGTATTGTGGCAATGAAGGTTTCACCCTAAACTCTTATCATCAATGTAGAAAAGCAAACACACTCAATGTTAATATGTTAATGAAACACTCCTCTTGAGTACATTCTTTAAAATAAATGCTCTGCAAAAATCTTTCCTATGTTCAATTTAAACTTCATTCAGTATTCACTATTGTTAGATATACAGTGAGTATAAATAAGGTCTTTTTCACTTTTTAAAGTTTTAGGGAATAGAAGGACTAGAGCTCAACTTCTCATAAAAAACAACAGAATTACAACCAAATGCTGAGCAACCTTCAACCAAATGGACTGGAAACTTTCAAAAAGATATCCTACTCCAGAAGCAAAGAGGAGGCCAAATCAAGAGATAGGAGGGGCGATTATGCAATATAAGCAACCCCATACCTCTCAGGTGGGAAGCCCCACAGACTGGAAAGTAACTGTATCGCAGAGACTCACCTGCAGAAGTCAGAGTTCTGAGCCCCATGTCAAATCCTCATGCCTGGGGATCTGGCACTGGGAGAAAGAGCCCCCAGAGCATCTGGCATTGAAGGCCAGTGGGGCTTGTGTACAGGAGCTCCACAGGACTCAGGGAAATGGAGAGCCCATTCTTGAAAGGTGCACACAGACTTTCATGGTCACTGGGTCCCAGGGCAAAGCAAAGGCTCCATAGGAATCTGGGTCGGACTTGACTGTGGTTCTTGGAGAATCTCCTGGGAAAACGGGGTGTCTGTGGCTTGTTGTCGGGGAAGGACATTGGAGGCAAAGCTCTTGGGAATATTCATCAGCCTGCGTTTCTCTGGAGGTGGTAGTTTTGGGAAAATCTGGCCCCATCTATCAGTGCTGAGAAGCCCCAGGCCAAACAATAATCCAGGTGGGATCACAGCCCCACCCATCAGTAAACAGGCTGCCTAAAGACCCCCCAGGCACACAGCTGTTGCTAATCTCACCCAGAGACAAAGCCCCACCCACCAGTGGGCAGGCATCATTCCCTCCCATCAGAAAGCCTACAGCAAGCCCCCATACCAACTCCAGCCACAAGGGGGGCAGACACCAGAAGTAATAAAGGCTACAACTCTATTGTCTGCAAAAAGGACACCACACCAAAAACCTATAAAAATGATAAGAATGAGAACTATAACTCAGATAAGGGAGAAAAAAAAAAAAACAGAAAAACAGCTAAGTGATCAGGAGGTTATCAGCCTCTAGGAAAACGACTTTAGACTGTTGATGCTGAAGATGATGCAAGACACTGGATATAAACTGGAGGCAAAGATTGATAATTTACAGGAAACACTGAGGAAAGAAATACAAGATATAAAACTTAAGCAAGAAGAGATGCAAAATACAGTAACTGAAATAAATTCATTAGAAACAGCTAACAGCAGAATACAGGAGGCAGAAGAATGAATAAGCAAGGTGGAGGACAGACTAGTGGAAATCACTGGTGTGGAACAGAAAAGAGAAAAAAGATTGATAAGAAATGAAGAGAGTCTCAAAGAACTTTGGGATAAATTAAACACACCGACATTCATATTATAGGGGTGCCAGAAGGAGAATAGAGAAAGGGACAGAGATAATATTCAAAGAGAAAATAGCCAAAAACTTCCCTAACATAGGAAAGGAACCACTCACTCAAATTCAGGAAGTGCAATGACTACCATATAAAATAAACCCAAGAGGAACATCCTGAGACACATATATTAATCAAACTGATCAAAATTAAAGACAAAAGGAAAATATTGAAAACAGCTAGGGAAAAGAAACAAATAACATACAAGGGAACCCTGATAAGGTTATCAGCATATTTTTCAGCAGAAACTCTGCAGGTCCGAAGGGAGTAACATGATAAACTTAATGTGATGGAAGGAAAAAAACTCCAATCAAGATTACTTTACCCACCAAGGCTCTCACTCAGATTTGAAGGAGAAATCAAAAGCTTTATACATAAAGTTTCATTGAAGTATAGTTGATTTATGATTTGTGTTAATTTCTGATGTACAACAGAGTGATTCAGTTTTACATGTACATACGTCTGCTCTCTTTCAGATTTTTTTCCAAAATTGATTATCAGACAATATTGAGTAGAGTTCCCCATGCTATACAGCCCGTCTCTCTTGGCCATATACCTCAGTGTGCATATGCCAGTCCTAAGCCCCCAGTCTAGCCCTCCCTATCCCACCTGTCCTCTTTGGTAATCATAGGTTTGCTTTCAGAGTCTATGAGTCTGTTTCTCTTCTGCAAATATGTTCATTTATATCCATTTTTTAGGTTCCACATATAAGTGATACCATATGATGTTTGCCTTTTATTGTCTGACTAACTTCACTTAATATGATCATTTCTAGGTCCATCCATGTTGCTTTGGATAGCATTATTTCATTCTTCTTTATGGCCAAGTAATATTCCATTGTATGTGTGTACCACATCTTTTTTATCCATTTCTCTGTTAATGAACATTTAGGGTTCCATGTCTTAGGTGTTGCAAATAGTGCTGCAGTGAACATTGGGATGCACATATCCAGTGAACATTGGAGTGGGATTTCTGGATCATATGGTAGTTCTAATTTTAATTTTTTGAGGAATCTCCATACTGTTTTCCATAGTGGTTGTACCAATCTACATTCCCACCAACAGTGTAAGAGGCTTCCCTTTTCTCTGCACCCCCTCCAGCATTTACTCTTTTTGACTTTTTGATGGCCATTCTGGCTGGTGTAAGGTAGTACCTCATAGTACTTTTGATTTGCATTTCTCTAATAATTAGTGATGCTGAGCATCTTTTCGTGTGTTTTTTGGCCATCTGTGTGCCTTCTTTGGAGAAATGTCTCTTCTGTCCATTTTTTTCATTTGTTATTTGATATTGAGCTGTATGAGTTGTTTGTACAATTTGGACATTAATCCCTTGTGTCACTTCTTTTACAAATATTTTCTCTCATACTGTGGGTTGTCCTTTTGTTTTGTTTATGGTTTCTTTTGCCATGCAAAATCATCTAAGTTTAATTAGGTCCCTCTTTTTGTTTTATTTTCATTACTTTAAGAGGTGGATCTGAAAAGATTTTACTGTGATGTATGTCAAAGAGTGTTTTCCTCCAAGAGTTTTGTAGTATGCAGTATTATATTTAGTTCTTTAATTCATTTTGGGTTTATTTTTGTGTATGGTGTCAGAAAATGTTCTAATTTCATTCTTTTACATGTAGCTGTTCAGTTTTCCCAGCATCACTTATTGAAAAGACTGTCTTTTCTCCATTGTATATTCTTGACACCTTTGTCATAGATTAGTTGACCATAAGGGCATGGGTTTATTTCTGGGCTTTCTAACATGTTTCATTGATCTATATTTCTGTTTTTGTACCAGTACCATACTCTTTTGATGACTTAACTTTGAAGTATACTCTTAATTCAGGGAGCCTGTTCCTCCAGCTTAATTTTTCTTTCTCAGAATTGCTTTGGCTATTTAGGGTCTTTGTGTTTCCATAAAAATATTGAATTTTTTTATTGTAGTTCTGTGAAAAATGCCATTGGTAATTTGATAGAGATTGCATTGAATGTGTAAGAATAAAAACCATATGATCATCTCAATAGATACAGAAAAAGCCTTAGACAAAATCCAACAGTGATTTCTTATAAGAACCCTCCAGAAGGTGTACATAGAAGGACCTACATCAGCATAATAAAGGCCATATATGACAAACCCATAGCTAACGTCATTCTCAACAGTGAAAAGCTAAAAGAATTCCCAAGATCAGGAGCAAGACAAGGATGTCCAGTCTAGCCACTTTTATTCAACATAGTTTTGAACATCCTATCCATGGCAATTAGAGAAGAAAAAGAAATAAAAATAGAATTGGAAATAAAGAAATATAACCATCACTATTTGCAGATGACAAGATACTATACATAGAAAATCCTAAAGATGCTATCAGAAAACTAGTAGAGCTCATCAGTGAATTTGGTAAAGTTGTAGGATACAAAGTTAATACACAAAAATCTATTGCATTTCTGTACACTATAACCAAAAAATCAGAATAAGTAATTAAGGAAACAATCCCATTTACCATTGCATCAAAAATAATAAAATGCTTCGGAATAAACCTACCTAAAGGGACAAAAACCTGTACCCTGAGATCTATAAGATGCTGATGAAAGCAATCAAAGATGATACAAACAGATGGAAAGAATATGCCCTTGGACTGGAAAAATCAATGTTGTCAAAATAACTGTAAATAAGGTCATTTTTACCTTTAGTATAAACTACAGTGAATTTTTTACCTTCTTAATATGTCACATAATTTTACTTTGATTTCCCAGAAGGAAGGCTTTTATGTGTCTAAGAAAATTAATTGTCTTCTATAATTATCACATAATATCCATTATGCAGGTTGTTAAAGGGGAGAACTTGTGTGCCTATGTTTGTGTGTCTTTTTTCTGTGTGTAGCTAACATTTGTAGATAAAGCAAGAAGATGTCTTCATTTCCTTCCAGTGTTTTAATTGGAGCATTATTTAACAGACTCCCTGAATTATTATTAATTGTATGGGAAAATACACTTGTATTTATCTTTGCTACTTAACTGTGTGATTAGGACCCAGGCATTATGGAGCTACCTGTTAACTAGTGGGTTTCTGTCTAGTAGAAAAGATAATTTCAGTGCTATATTTTTAATATTCTGTAGGATTGTAACCAATTTTGTGTCTATTAACATATTCAAATTAGCATTCCTTTTATTATCTGATTATATAAATCTCACTTCTCAGATTATTTTTTGAACCAGTTTTACCATCTTTCCAGTTCCTTGACTGATTAATGTTTTTTTTGTTATTTTAATTTTTTTTTTTTTTACTTTTTAGGGCTGCACCTGGGGTATGTGGGGGTATGTGGGGTATGTGGAAGTTCCTAGGAGTCAAATTGGGAGCCACATCTGTGGCTTATACCATAGCTTAAAAGCAATGCCAGATCCTTAACCCACTGAGCAACGTCAGGGATTGAACCCACATCCTCGTGGATACTAGTTGGGTTCATTTCCACTGAGCCAGAAAGGAAACTCCCTTGATTAATGTTTTGAATAATTACCTTTGATTCATATTTGTTCTGTGTTTGTATAAGGGCCAATTTTTTACAGTGTTCTGACAATTTCTACTGTACTGTTTTGAAAATTATATTTCATAGACACTACCTATAGTAATTCTAATAATGTGATAAGTAGGAAATCTGTGTTTTTTAAAAATGTTATTTGAATACTAATTTACACTGGACCATCACTAAGCACAGAGTCTGATGGAACTCCTTTAGATTCTTTCTAGAGGCTTGACTTAGTCATTATCACAAAGTGTTTAATGAAGGTAAATGATGAGCTACAATTTTTGCAGTGATTTAATACACTTGCTCTCTTACTCTTATAAGGCCCTTCATTTACACTTTAGAATTCTACTTTTGAAATATGTTCAAGAAGACATGAATTGTGCTATATCTCTAGAGCTTCAAGGCAGACATTTATACAAGCTATCAAAAGCTTAAAAGAGCTTATCTGTTATCTTGAAAACAATCTTTTCAGAATACATAGCTGTGCTGTTACATGTATGAGAGATGGAATAGAAAAGAACTTGCTCACTTTAGAGAAAATAATATTCTCATAGAACACTGACTACCTAAATGTGATAATGCATTGATATATTTGTGATTATGTTGAAAAATTAATAAGCAGTCTCCTCCAATACATGTGTTTCCTGTCCCAATAGCTCATTTGCAGACTAAACTTACAGATTTTAGCTGACTCTTGGCACATTTCCTGACAAAGCATTTCCTAGTCATCTGGATTGCGTGTTTTATCGTTCTTATTCTAAAATATGTATTTCTACAGGCTAGAGATAAGATTAGAAAATTTTAGAAACACAAATATGATTCTGTTTCAATGCTCAAATGCATTATGTTTAAGGATTTAGATTTATGCTACAAATAACCACTAACCCATAAACTTTAAAAATGTCCCACCATTTCTTCGTCAAGCTCCAGACTTCCTTTGTATCACTATTATAGATAATATTATTACTTAGTGTTTGGTAATCTTATATTTCTGAATGTTAACTAACAGAATATATTAGATTTTGAGTAATTTCCCCATGCCATTTTATCTGCTTTGGTTTTTCTTTTTTGAGCCTTAATAGACAAAATGTTCTCCCGTAATGTTAAATTTATATCATTATGAGGGTTATATCACTAATAGTGTAAAAATTGATAATTGAGCTTTCTAAGCTTTGTCACATAACTTAATTTTAAGACACTTGTTTAAAAAGGTATTTTTAAAAGCCTTTCCAGATTGGATGTTTTTAAAATGTCTCTAATTTCTTTTGCTTTAGATTGACCCAAGAATGGAGATAATGTTATGAGGTTTTTAGCACGAGTTGAATTATACTGTGTTTTCTTTAAATTTGTGATTGTTTTTAATACAAACCCTTTGAGCTCTAGCTTATATAAGTGGGTCAGAAATAAAAATTCTGAGTTTAAAATGTTTCTGTTAAAATAACAATTACTATATGTATTGAATATCTCTAGCTTTTTTTTAAACTTCCTGATCATCTTTTATGGATAAATAACTGCAAGAATTATAGGCAAATATTCTAGGTACACCACCAGGAGCATGTTTTCTAGTTTATTACTTCTGAGCTAACTTGGCAAAGATAGCAAGCAAAAATGCGATACTATTTTAGGCAGCTGTTTGTGATATAATAATCAATTAAGTAATATATGGTACCTGACTGAGGAACTAATTTTTGGGTGAAAAACCATTTTCCATCCTTAAAATTATTAGAAAGTATCACTCGTCATGTACATGAGCTTGGAAAAGTCTCATTTCCTTCATCTGTGAAATTGAGGTAATATATTTTCTTCGTAAGGTTATAGTGAGAATAGAATATTTGTAAAGCACATAAAAGATTGCATGATGTATTAGGACGCAGTTAATTTTACTAAAAATGATTTCTGGAGTTCCTGTTGTGGTTTAGCGGTAACAAACCCTACTGGTATCCATGAGGAAGTGGGGTTTGATCCCTGGTCTCATTCAGTGAGTTAAGAATTCCGTCGTGGTTCAGTGGTTAATGAATCTGACTAGGAGCCATGAGGTGGCGGGTTCGATCCCTTGCCTTGCTTAGTGGGGTAAGGATCCACCGTTGCCGTGAGCTGTGGTGTAGGTTGCAGACGCGGCTCGGATCCCGCGTTGCTGTGGCTGTGGCACAGGCCGGCAGCTACAGCTCCTGTTAGACCCCTAGCCTGGGAACCTACATATGCCGTGGGTGCGGTCCTAGATAAGGCAAAAAGACAAAAAAAAAAAAAAAAGGAATCCAGCATTGCAGTGAGCTGCAGTATAGGTGGCAGATGCAGCTGGGAATCTAGCATTGCTCTGACTGTGGTGTATGCCAGCAGCTATAGCTCTGATTCAACCCCTAGCCTGGGAATTTCCATATGCCCCAGGTGCAGCCCTAAAAAAAAAAAAAAAGACAAAAAAGGGATTACTATTTTTGAATAAAAACATGTCAGTATGAAATATGACTATATATACTTTCATAGTACTTTAAGAACAATTATTTTCATATATATTATCTTATATGTGTATAATCAATATAGTCTTGATAAAGTAACTATTATCCAGTCTTTATAAATAAGGAAATTAAGATTGAAGTCTTCCTAAAATACTATTAAATGCCCAGACAACTGGTAAGTAGATACTTTAATGGCAAGTCCTCAAATTCAATTCTGATTCCAAATCAGAAATTCTTTCCATTACACCAAAATGAAAGAACTCAAATCTTATAAGTGAGAAGAAGCAATATTGCCCCTCTCCCCGAGGGGTCACCTCTTCTCCTACCAGTTCTGGAAAGCATTTGATTTGGAGAACCTCAAAAAATCTGAGAATCATTAGACATATTAACAGACACTTTCATAAAATAAGGAAATTTTTAGATAACTTTAAAAAAATCACAATACTAAATCTGAGCTATAAAGTTAATAATCCATAGAATATGTAAAGTGGATATCAGCAGAGAGTACTGAAAGCAAAGCCATCAGTGGCAGCCTGGACGATTCAATGGTGGATCAATCCCAAATAATTACAGATCTGGTCTGGGTGGCCTGGAGCAACACATTAACAGGACACATAATGGATAACTAGTCACAGAGCGAAAATTATTAAAAGGCCACTTCCTACCCTTATGGTAAAGTCAGCAAGGAATCCGTGTTTTTTTTTCCTAAGAATATTGATGCTTTTTCTAGCAAAGGCAATATGCTTAGAATACTAGATTTTCTTAGAATTTGAAACATTATTCAAAGATGATCTCATGATATTTATATTAGTAGTAGGATAATATCTCATGAAAGGATACACATTGAAAAGAAAGATACATATTGTTACATTATTTTAATAATAACAATATTGAGTTGATGAAATTATATAAATTATATATTTGAACAAAAACTCACTTAAAGAAATAACGGTTTACTTATGACTTGTTTCGAGAATCTTTCTTTGCACTGTCTACCAGTCTGAAATTGCTCTTTTCAAACATTTGCTGCAATACATCCATTTCTCTACATAGAACCTTAAACCACTTAAGCTCAGACCTCAGAGTAATGATATATCATTTTTTCTAACTTTGCCTTTCTGAAGTACAGTAAACTCTGATGAAATGGCTATAGTGGTCAGGGTTCAACATCTTCTAGGATATATACCTACATATACTCCTGAGTATTCCTACGTACATACACATATATGTAATAAAGGTATATTAGTTATAAGCGTATACATTTATTGTATGTACTATAAGCAGTATGTGGGTTTTATATAAGTATGCATTTATTTTAAGGAACTAGCTTATAATTTTGGATACTGGCTAAGTAAATCTAAAATCCATGTGGAAGTAAGTCAGGAAGGGAAGGAAAGCTCTCAAGCAAGGTGGAATCTCAAATGCACAGGCTGATGCTTATATCGCATTGGCTGAAATCACTTAAGTTAGAAAAGGTCCTTTCATAAGGCTTTCCAGTTGATTAAGTCATACTCTTTTAATTCACTGAAAGTCAACCGATTAGAAGCTTCAGTCCCAGCTACCAAATTGCTTCTCAGCTGTATACGGTAACATTTTAGTGAAGAATGGGTGAAATTGTTTGCTTGTTCCAAAAGTACTGCTGCCTTCCTTTGTCATACGCATTACTTAAGAGGCTGTCTTTTGTAGCTACCCTAATTAGAAGCATGCTAGAAAGAGGATTCTGTGGACTGCAGTACAGCTTTGCCAAATGAACATATTAAAAACCATTCCAGTGGTATTCTTCCTTACTTCTGTACTTATAATACATTTAGCTTTGGTAATAGGTTTTTTTACAATGCTTTGGGCCGTTCAACAATTTGGAGGTTACACCAACATCCAGCTGAGGCTCCCTAACTGTAGCACCCTAAGACTCTTGATTCAAAAGCAGTGTTTGTAAATGAGGCAGCTTGAAACTCACTCAGTAGTCTGTTCAACAGTAAAAAAAAAAAAAAAAGAAAAAAGAAAAGAAAAAAAAATAGCTAAGTTTCTTATGGTGTTCTGAGCTCTGTTTTCTTTTCATTGAAGTCAGACCAAATGTGGGACCTTACTCTCTCTAAAGAATTTAGAACCCTTTTAGGAATCCTTTGTTTTTCTGTTCTTATTTGAGAAGCTTTCATGCTTGGTAGAAAATGATTTTGGAACTGTCAGCACTACTCTTTGTCAGTCTTCATTAGTTTTTTTCGTGTTAAGTCTTTAAGATGGTCCTGGGGGAAAAGATGATCTTGATATATTTATTTCTTGAGCTTGTTCTTGGGTCTGAGGATTTCAGAAAAAGTAACTCTTCAGAACAGCAACTTTTGGGCAAAAGTTGCCTCAGATCACTTATAAATGCCTATAGGAATTTTCCTCAGACTGTCTTGCTTTGTTTATGACACTCTTGTTGTATGAGCAACCTCCCCTCCAAACCTTCCATATGCTAGAGTCCTTGATTGTGAGCTTAAACTGAAAAGTTTCTGCATAGTAAAGGAAACCATAAACAAAACAATAAGACAACCACAGAATGGGAGAAAATATTTGCGAATGAATCGATTGACAAGGGATTAGTCTCCAAAATATATAAACACCTTCTGCAGCTCAATACCCAAAAAACAAACAACCCTGTCAAAAAATGGGCAGAAGATCTAAACAGACAATTATCCAAAGAAGACATACAGATGGCCAAAAAACACATGAAAGGATGTTCAGCATCATTTATTATTAGAGAAATGCAAATCAAAACCACTATGAGGTACCACCTTACACGTGCCAGAATGTCCATCATCAAAAAGTCTACAAACAATAAATGGTTGAGAGGGTGTGGAGAAAAGGGAACCCTATTATACTGTTGCTGGGAATGTAAATTTGTGCAATCACTGTGGAAAAGAGTATGGAGATTCCTCAGAAAACTAATAATAGAATTACCGTTTGATCCAGCAACCCCACTCCTGGGCATCTATCCAGAGAAAAACATGACTCGAAAAGATACATGTACTCCAATATTCATTGAAGAACAATATACAATAGCCAAGACATGGAAACAACTGAAATGTCTATCAACAGAGGAGTGGATAGGGAAGATGTGGTACATATAAACTATAGAATATTACTCAGCCATTAAAAGGAAAGAAATCATGGCATTTGCAGCCAAATGGGTGGACCTAGAAATTATCATGCTAAGTGAAGTCGATCAGGCAGTGAGACATTAACATCAAATGGTATCACATGTGGAATTTTTAAATAGGACACAATGAACTTCTTTGCAGAACAGATACTGACTTACAGACTTTGAAAAACTTATGGTTTCCAAATGAGACAGATTGGGGGGGTATGGGGATGTGCTAGGGATTTGGGTTGGAAATGTTATAAAATTTGGTTGTGATGATCATTGTACAACTATAAATGTAACTGAGTAATAAAAAATGCTATAAAAATTAAAGTTCCACAACTAATTAGGTTTTTGCTTTAAAACTGATTACCCCAATAGAATTTTGTAAGAGTTTTTAAGCATTCAAATATGGCAAATATCAGTTTTCCTCTGTAAATTTGGCATTGCATTTTATCTAGTAAAATGTCATTCATTCAGAAAATATTGAAAAATTCATGGTTGGTAATCAAATGGTGAATGAGTTTAAAGAATTTATAAAGCTTTTATCAAATCCAATATTTTTTTCAGGCCTTTAAATTGACTAGGAATCTTACCAATTTTCTCCTTTATAGACTTTATTAGAATCAATATAGCCTTGGGTCTCTTCTCATTTGTTATTCCATTGCAATGTCCTGGTAAATAGTCCCTCATAGATATCTATAATAAAACCTATTTTGAAAGTATATGAACTTTCTTTTCTAAATATCCTTTATGTGCCTTGGGTACTACCAGGCATTGCTTAAACTGATAAAGAGAGAGTGAGATAAAATTCCAGTAGCATGGGATTTGAAATTAGAGATCTTGCTTCAAATTTTGACTTTGAGGAAATGCATAATACCTCAAAACCACTGTTTTCACATATGTTACATAAATTCTACCATGTGGCTTGAATTATTACTATAAGCTTGTTTGGAATATATACATTAAAGCACACCCACACTCAATTACTATTAGATTTTTTCTGTTTTCCCTTCATGTGGTTTTAATTGCATATGTTTCTTCTTTGTTCCCATATCCTGTTATCCAGTTACAAAATCCAACTTGTGTCTCCCAGGAATATAAAGGAATATTCTGTTTACATATTCTTATTTTATTACAATTTCTCTCACCCTAATTGAAGACCACCTCACCTCATACTGTTTTCCCATAACCTTTGTATCTGAATATTCTTTCCTGTATCATTGCATAACTGAACTTGCCTTGTCATTGAAGTTTCATGTCAAATTTCCAGCAGAGCTTTTCTAAAATCCTCCACATACCCCAACTCAATTTCCATCATTCACCCTGTTTTGTTTACTTTATAATATCTACAACTGAAATTGTACTACTTCTTTATTCATTTATTTTCTGTCTTCATTTTTAGAACATAGGGCTTATGTGATCTGGGAACTCATCTCTTTTGTTCACTACTGTAAACTGAGCAGATAAAACTATTACTAAAATGGAGTGGACAGTGGACTTCCTTACTGTGAATAGTTAACTTTCTGATTGTATTCATAGGCAGAATTTTCCATATCTTAAGATCTGTTATGTGCTATTGTTCTAAAGCCTTTCACACTTTGATGAGCACAGTTGAGTGTTGGAAAAATCATACTACAATTTTTACCCAATTTATTCACCACAGTCTCTCCATATATATTTTCTAACCAGGTAAAGTAGGTCTTTCCCAGCCCCATATATATATTGTCTTTGTGTTTACTATTCTATGGTGTGTACTTGACTGATTTACTCATCCAGGGAAACCCCATAAATTTAGCTGTTAAATTACTTAAACTCTATGAATGATTCTTCAGCTGTTTCCATTGTCATTCACTTCTATTTTGAAATCTAGGAATTCTCTCATGGTGCAGCAGACTGAGGATCTGTGTTGTCACTGCAGTGTCTTGGATCACTTCTGTGGCATGGGTTCAATCCTTGGCCTGGAAACTTTCATATTGTGCAGCAAAAAAAAAAAAAAAGAAAAAATCTCCTATGGGTTTTATAATTTATAATGCACAATTTGTCAGTTTATTAGAATTTCATGGGTCACTGGCTGTCCTTTGGATATGTAGTCTTCCCCACAAAACCAACACTCTAATTGTCATTCCATTCCATTTTTTCACACTTCCCATTACTCAATGTTTTTGTTTATGCTATTCCTCTGTCTGAAAAAGTTTTCCTTAGTTCTTTCTGTGAAAGAACTAGTCAGCCACTAGTCAGTGGACCTCAGATTTTAACTGCTTCATAGTTATAATTAAGCTTTCTTTTCTCTAAATCTAAACATCTCTTATGGCTTATCTTTATGGCTTTAATTCCAGTCATTTTTAGCTCTCTACCCAGTGACAATGTGAGCTCTTGATGGTAGTTAAATACCACATATTCTGCTTAGCACGAAGGGCCTAGCATATCATAGTTACATAAAAAAAAAAAAAGAAAGTCAGTTCTGAGATCGTTCTGTGTTCCAGAAAAGTTTCTAAGGAAAACTCCTTTAATTCCCACAATAACTCTATGTGACAAGACTCATTTTATCCCTACTTTTTTTTATAAAGTAAATGAAACAAATTTATGAGGAAGAGTTTGCTATTACAGCAAGTAAGGTAATTTACTCAAAGTACAACAGTTAGGTTTTTGTAATTAAGATTCTGACTCTATATTCGTGCTTGATCACTGACATCATTCAGGCCCCAACCCTCTCTCACCCCTTCTTTCTCCACATCTCGACAAGTCAGTAAGAAAAACCCCAATACTCTGTCTCTTGGCAACAGTGGGAAGTTTAAGCATAAACCTCTGTCCACACTTTGGAATCCTTACCTCAGCCACACCCCCTGACCACAATAAAAACCAAAGCCAGTGGCCTCTCTAGCTTAAGACATTTAAGATAGGCTTGGATGTTGCTCTCCTCCCCTGTGAAAGCCTAATAGTGTGAATTATAAAAATGTTACATATTTTTGGTCGTGTATGACTGTGGCATCACCAGTCTTGACGTCTGATCCAGTTTGGGATTTGGAGTTGATCCTGCCCACCATGGTGTAACACAGAACAGTGTTGAGGCCAAGTCGTCTGCATCCAGAATTTAAGCTCTTAGTTATCATGTTATATTACTTCTCAAATAATGCTACTGTGTTTTTACATGAAGTAACTTATGAATACTTTGAGGACAAGGTATTTTTCTTGATAATTTTTATTAATTTATCCGTTAATTATTGAAGTGGGAAGTATGCATTAATATTTTTTAGCAGAATAAATTAATAGAGAATTGGAATAGTCTAGGGTAGAATATATGCAGGATTTGGGGACTACTAAGCATTATATATATATATTTTAAAAATCATGTAATTCTGTTCATTAATTACAACAACATATGAAGTCACTTCCACAGAAGGTAAAAAGTGAATCTCCAAATCAACCAACAGGTAGTTTTTACCTTATTCTACTGCCAAATTATCAGGAACCAATTGCCTAAAATAGTTCATATCCCCATGCATTTTAATTGAGCACTCACATTGATTTAATGACCAACATTTTATCTTTATTTAATGTAATTATTTAAAAATGGAATAAATATCTACAAAAAGAAAATCTGTTTTTCATGTCAAATTAACACACAAATTATCTGTATTAATATTTACAAGAACTTTTTAGAATGGTAAATTTGATTTAAGAAAAGATTTCCAGGAGTTCCCTTCGTGGCTCAGTGGTTAACGAATCTGACTAAGAACCATGAGGTTGCGGGTTCGATCCCTGGCCTTGCTCAGTGGGTTAAGGATCCGGCGTTGCCGTGAGCTGTGGTGTAGGTTGCAGACATGGCTCGGATCCCGCGTTGCTGTGGCTGTGGCGAAGGCTGGCAGCTACAGCTCCTGTTAGACCCCTAGCCTGGGAACCTTCATATGCCGCGGGTGTGGCTCTACATAAAAAACCAAAAAAAAAAAAAAAAAAAAAAATGATTTCCAAATGTTGCTTATGTCAATCTGAACATCAGACTCCTTGGAGATGTAGCATGATCTTTAAAAAAAAAAATATATATATATATATATATATGTATACACACACACATATATATGTATGTATATATATATATATACATATATATGTATATATATAATCTTTTAAAAATATGTGTATACATATATATATATATGTATATCTTCAGTGGAATTTTTAAAGTAAAATTTCTAGGCCATCAGTTTTGGCAGTTTATCTTGTCTTCCAAATAAAACCTTGCAAATGTTAGATTAATCATAGAAATATTTTTAGTTAATTTAAATTATGTTAAAATAGAAATTGGCATTGAGTAAATTCATAATTTTCCCATACTTGTGGAAAATACATAAAAAAATCTTGAGGATATGGAATACTCCTCATTTGTATTTTTAGTCTAGTCTGTCATAAGGCCTTGCCCAGAGATCCTCCCTCCCCTGCTTTCTTTTTTCCATCTTCCCTCCTTCCCTCTTCCCTTTCTTTATAGTTATTTAGCAGATATTAAGGAGTTACTGTGTGCCTGGCATTCTGAGAAATAATGGAGGGTTCACAGTTGTTAAGACTGACTCTGAAACAAGTTAACCTGAGTCTGGTTGGGGTACTGGATATTCAGACAAATGAATACAAAGACAACTTAAAATAGGGCTACATTACATATGGTAAAATGGTCAGAAAAAAAGCATTTATAGTAGAAGTTAGGAAGATTGGTGATAGGACTTCCCCAAGGTCAGCAGAAGAGCAGACCATGCATCTCTTCTTAGTTTGGTGGACATTAACAGTCACCATGTTCAACATCTCAGAATGGTGGGAGGTAATACAAGGTTCAGATTTCCTTTCAGGAGTTATGATCTGATATCCATCTAAAAATGACAAAAATATTTCAAATTTATGTATAATGATTATATTTTGTGACATTCTATAGACAAACATCCTCTTCCATCACATGTAGATTTTCCAATAATTTCAATATCAATCCTACTTTATTTTTAAAGTATTTGTCATTAAATAAACTGTGCAGAAGAGTCTGAGGTCAGATTATCCTTTGAAAAATATTGCTCCCAGGGGATATGAGCATAACGAAAGGCTCTGAGAATCAATAGCTGAAACTTTTAGAGGCAATTGGAAGGAAGTGTGGTATGAAAATCAAGTGGACTGAGATCAAGAGCAGTAGTAGATGAAGATAAACAGAAAGGTAAAATCAAATTGCTGATTAAAAATGGACTACTAACTTCTGTACCTCACATCATTCTTTAAAATAGTACTTCATTGGCTGCATACCTAAATGAATGTTTTATTATGTAAAGTTCTGTCCATTGTTAAAGATTAAATGTTTGCAGTCTTTGTTATTGTAAATAATGTGACATTGGATATCCGTGGCATACTTTATCACTCACTCTTAACAATTTTTTTTAAGGCTTTTTTTATATATATCTATAAGTGAGGTTGGTCTTTACATTTCTAGACTTGTCAGTTCTGGTAGCAGAGGATGGTTTAGAATATCAGATCCCTCTCTGTTATTTCTCTTGATTCTTGCCCACAGGCAACAAAGATTTTTAGGTGGAGATGGTGTGGCCGGGGGTTGTTCCAGATGGAAAGTGCTGCAGTGGCACCAGGGTAGAGCCAGCTGTCTTGCTGTGCAGGGCTGGAGACAGGCAGTCTCTCCAGGTAGAAGAGTTCAGTTCAGGACTGGAGCAGTTCTGGCTCCAAGGGATTTCTCCCAAACAGCTTGTATCTGGGAGCTTATTAATGAGTCATTCCTGGTCCTCCTCCCTGAGCAAAAGATGTTCCCGCCAGTTGCTTCAGAGATCACAGTCTTGATTGTAATCAAGAGGTAAGTTCATAGCAGTGTACAGCAAATTTTATTTACACCCAAAAGAGACAGCGGGCCATCCTGGGGTAGGAACTGGCCCTAGCTATCACCAGGTCTTTCCTTATAACCCCATATCTCAGATATGTTTAGGGACCCCAATTCTCCCAGCCCAGCCCACTAATTTTTCAAGTCCCAGCCCCCACTATGCCATGTGTAAGGGCTGAGTGTCGTTTGATCTCTGCATGGGGTTGTAGTTTGATCCTTAGATTAATTTCAGGCAGGAAGCCTTATCCATATGAGGAATAGGTTACAGAGAAGTGCTCTGAGGAGTACGCCTCATTTGTATAGGAAAGTGCTGTGAAGAGAGAGCACTGGTATTTGTGTATGTCCTCATTGTTTGATGGCAGGCTCCTGTTTTTAGTAATGATAAATGGCCTCTTTTGATAAACGGCCTGTTTTGAATCACCCGGGTCCTAGTCCCTATCCTATCCTACCTAACAGAATAACTCTGAAGTTTTGCTATCCTGTGTTGGGTAAATATAATTTAAAATGACATATTTTTCACAACCCAAAAAATCTTTCCACAAAACCTAAGAGAAAGAAACAGTTTTATTATTGAATAAACATCAAACAAGAATGTGGTGTATATCAAAGGCAATCCACTAAGAGATCACGAAGATAGAAAGTAATCTCTCCCTTTATAAAACCGAGCAGATGCAACCCATTACATGTGTGTTCTCAATAAACAATAACTAATCTTCAAATAAGAGAACTTAACAACATCATTTGTCGCACATAGTTCTTCTTAAATGTACTTGGTGATTGGGGTTCACCATCTGTGTTAGCTTTTTGGCTTTATCTAAAAGAAAAAAATCTCATTTCTTTATATCAAGACGTAGTTTTGCAACTTGGCTCCTACCCAAATTAGGCTCCTATTTTCTCACAGAAATTAAAAGAGATGCATTATCTTTCTTGATGTTTACATTTCAAAGAGATGGTACCTTGATTCTTAAGAAAGACATTCCTGAGTTCTAAAGTTGACAATAGGCTTGTTTAGCTTTTAAAAAGATTTACATGTATTTCAAAGAAATAGAATGAGTATACTGTGAAGTTTTCTAAAGTTAATGCTCTTTAAAAAGGGAAGATAAGTTTCTTTGGGGGCTGACCCTGAAGCATATGGAGGTTCCCAGGCTAGAGGTTGAGTCCAAGCTACAGCTGTCAGCCTATTCCAGAACCATAGCAACACCAGATCAGAGCCATGTCTGTGACCTACACCACAGCTCATGGCAATGCCAGATCCTTAACCCACTGGGTGAGGCCAGAGATTGAACCCATAACCTCATGGTTTCTAGTCAGATTTGTTTCCACTGTGCCACTATGGGAACTCCTAAGTCTCTTCTTCAGAGGTTGTATCTACTCTTGAAACTGAGAGCACTTATGGCCTGAGTCTAGCCGGAACCCAGTGAGCTCGAACCCACATGCTGGGACTCGAACCCAGCCACAACCCAATTTGGGACTTGAACCCGCAGTTTCTAAATTAGAATCACTCATCTGATGTCTGGACTTACTGAGTTTCAGGTTCTTTATGCCTCCGCACAGAAGGAATTCAGCGAGAGGCAAAATAGTAAGCAAGAAATAGATTTTTTAAGATAAGAGGCTTGTGAGAGATGCAGGTGGGCAGGCATAGAGGCTCTGCCCCCAGGATCAAGTGGGCTACAGTCTTATAATCCAGGGGGAGATGGAGGCAGGGGCAGGAACCGCCTCTTCCTCTTTCTTTTAGTAGTAGCTCCTCCTTGGTATCTAGTAAGAGAGTATTTGACACTATAAGATCAAACTAGGACTGTCATGTGCTTATTCAGTCCAACAGAAGGGTGATCCTTAAATTCCTGCTCTTGGTCTGAGCCTGAATGCAGGCCTCACCTCATTCCTGACCCAATGACCTGAAGCATATCTCACACCTCCGCTAGTTAAGCAACCCCGCTTTGTTCTGATGGCCCTCTTGGACAATTATTAACTTTGTGATCTCTCAAAGTCCCCTAAGTTTCCCTCTCCATCTCTGGTCCCTTATTGGGACTTCTACAGCTACCTGTGTAACATCCTACTCCATCCTTATCACTCTTACAGTCTCCTCCCACTGTTACCATAAAATAGTAACATGAAAATTTCTGATTATTTTCATTGCTGTTTATACCTTTCTCTGGGCAACTTACAGCAGTATAATATCCAGTGACTACACAGTAGAATACAAAGCAAAGCATTTGTTAGAATGACAGGTAAATAGCAGAATTATTGAATTTTTAAAAGTCAATAGTTTTATTTGCTTTGAGGGAATAACCTTTGTGTCATACCCATGGTGAGTGGTTATTTTCTTAATTAGCAATTTACAAATGTTTCCTAACCATACATTAATTTACCAATTGTGTTGTCCTTGTTGCTTGAATTTTCAAAGGATTAACTATTGAAATAACATTTGGTGGTTTCTTGTGAAGTCCTTCAAGAGATCAGCAATAAACTTTTGTAAAAGGTGTGTATGGCTGCATGCACCTCCCCTCACCTTTACCATATCCTGGTATTGCCCCCTTCTCCTCTTTGGGCCATATTTCAGAACTATCTGAAATACCTCTGCCTGGTCTGTAGTTAAGGATAAAACAAGAATGTCAAGGTCATCTGTGAATGCAGTCACCTCCAAAGGTGAGAGCCTGCAAGCTGTGAAAAGTCAGGATACTGGCCCTGATAGCAGAGGAATGATATCAAAGGAATGATTTCAGTGAGCCCAGGTCTCTTTTGTTCCTTCTACCTGAACTTTGTGGCAAAAACTCCTATATCCTAGCACCTCCCTCACTGCCACAGAGAGGTTTCTCAGGATACCTGGGATGCTGTCTTCTGGGCTTAAGTCATAATTTTGCCCCAAATAAAACTTAACCCTCAACTGTCAGGCTGTGCCTTTTTTTTTTTTAAGTCAATACCTGAAAACTGGGTCCACCTCTTGGGTGCTGAGACAATAGACACAACCAAGCCAAAGACTCGGAGAAAGAAGTATTCATTACTTGCAACAGAATAAGGAGAATACTGGAGATCTTTCCAAAACACTGTCTCCACACACAGAAAAATTGGGGAAGTTTTAAGCTAAGGTTGCATGCATATTCTTGTACAGAGGGCTTGAACAAAGGAGAATTCAGCATAGAATTGGGGCAAAGACGGACAGATTCCAGGTTTTAGTTGATTGAAATCAAGAGGGTCTGGACAGTCAATCCCCCACATCCCACTGGTGGTCTGCTGCATGGGTGTCTGTGGCACACCTTGCCTCGTGTCAGGGCCCAGTCTGGTGCAGAGAACTCTTTGTCCTTGGACACAGGGCATGTCTGGAAAGAATAGCCGCCCCCTCATCCATCACATACCACAAGTTTGTGGAGAACCTGGTGCTAAACCACTATTCATAGATGACCTGATTCTGGTTTGGGGTTTCTCTGTGACAGAGCAGCTCCCAGGTTTGTGAAAACAAAGTAAAACAAAACAAAAACATAGGAAACCAGGAGGGTCAGATTCAGGTTTTAGTTCCTGCAGAGTTCAAAGATGTGTTGTTCTGTACATTCCATGAGGAACCAGGACGCTGCCCCAAGGCTGCATTGTTGTCTGTCTGCTGCTACTCCACTGTTTCTGCATTCCTTCCCTTAAGATCATTTATTACTGAGACCTGTTCAAGGAGAAACATTTCAGCCAGGCTTAGATCACAAAATGGCTTAGGCCAAAAGGAGTTCTGTCAAGAAAGCTAGGCATGGTTCATTCTCTGGGGACACCCGAACCAATCTGCTTATGTAACTATTTAAGTCTCGAGGACAAACCCACCCAGTGGGCTTTTTTGTTTTTATTTTGGCATTGGATATAAATCAATATTTATACTATTTTAATGGCCAACTAAGTGAATAACAGGCATTCATCTTTGCTTATCCATTAATATTGGGATTAGAGAGAATTTGCATCCCAAGGTTAATTGAGTGACCTTGGACCTGCAGTTTTTATCTGTAAATACCAGATTTCTGTTTGTGTATTAATCAGATGTTTTTCTTTCTATATCAGCTTTCCAAAATATGTCAAGTTTTTTGTGTCAAATTTAGAGCTTTAGTACCTGGACACGGGTTAGTTCCTTTTACTTTGTTATTAAAAAAAAAAAATACTAATAGAGATGGCCCTACTTTTATTTTGTCTGTAATCAAATTGTTACAGTTATAAATCCAGGCCCTATTTATACTGGGTCTCCAGACTCTATTTATACTGGGAATACGACTTAGAGGTGATAAGAAATGAAATTGAGAGAACCTTTCCTGGGTTATTAGTTTGCTAAGGCTGCTGTAACAAAGTACCATAGACTGGGTAGCTTAAAAAAGAGAAATATGATGTTTTACAATTCTATAGGCTTGGAAGTCCAAGAATAAAATGTTAGCAGGATTGGCTCCTTCAGAAGGCAGTGAGGGATACTCTGATCCCATGCACATATCGTGTGATGATTTGCTGGCAGTCTTTGTTGTTCCTTGGCTTGTAGAAGCATCAGTATGAACTCTGCCTTCATCTCTATGTGGCATTCTCCTTGTATCTATGTCTATATTTCCCTTCTTTATATATAGACCCCAGAGCCCACCCTACTGCAGTGTGATTTCACTTTAGCAACATCCTGTTTAACTATTAAAATAAAAGTACTTTCAGGATATATCTTCCTGAATTAGTGGAAAAGGGTCAACATTTATTGAAGATCTACTGTATGCCAGGTTATATTCCAAATGTTCACAAGAAAATTCAAACATCCTGTTTCCAATTATACTGACATCCTGGGATATTAGGGTACACCAAAAAATGAATATTTGAGGGACATAATTCAACCCATAATTCTGGGATTACAGAAAGAAAACGTGATGTAAAAAATAACATGCTTGTTTTTAGTAAGATGTGCTTCTTAAAGTAATAGAAATAACCCTACTATGAATAGGAAAGCAAGGCAGTCTGTGAGAATGGTAATACATTTGCTAGAACTACCTTCATTTGAGTTCAGTAAAAACATCACTTATTCTAGACTACTTAAGTTTCAAGTCCTTTGTGGGAACTATAGTCTTCTTGAGATGTTGGCTTTACATTGAAAAGCATGAATCCAGTTTTTGTTGCTTTTTTTTTTTTTTTTACTTTGATGTTTAATTTTATGTGTCAACCTGAAAGGGCTAAAAAATACCCAGATATCTAGTTAAGCATGATTTTTGGTTTTATCTGTGAGGTTGTTTCCCAAGAGAGTAGCATTGGAGTAAATCTGTTGGCTTTACTCTATTGGCCCTCCTCAACATCAGTAGGCATCATTTAATCTGATGAGGGTCTTTAAAAGTATCATCTTTCTTTCCTCTATAAACTCCAGTATGAAATACTGCTATCTGAACAGGCAGTTATAAAGTTTTATCTTTGAAAAATCATCTGTCAATAGAGGTCTCTTCAATAGAGAAGAGGTGTGGGTTCGATCCATACCTTTAAATACAGTGAGTTTAAAGATCCAGCATTGCTACAGCTATGGCATAGGTCACAGCTGTGGCTTGCATTCAGTCTCTGGCCCAGAAACTCCCATATGCCATGGGTACAACCATAAACAAACAAACTCTAAAAATAAAACTATCACGTAATCCATCTCCACTTTGGTATATATATCCAAAGAAAATGAAAATGCTAATTTGAAAAGATACATGCACCTCAAAGTTCATAGCAGCATTATTTACAATAGCCAAGATATGGAAGCAACTTGAGTGTCCATCAGCCAATGAATGTATAAGAAAATATGATATACACACACACACACACATACAAACACACACATAGTGGCATGTTAGCCATAAAAAAAGAATGAAATTCTGACATGTACAGCAACATAGATGTACCTGGAGGGTATTATGCTTAGTGAAATGAGTCAAGGAGAAACAATTACTGTATATTATCACTAATATGTGGAACCTGAAAAATAAAACGAATGAATATTACAGAACTCAAACAGTCTCATAGCTATAGAGAGCAAGCAAATGGTCACCAGTGGGGAGAGTGAAAGAGGGATGGATAAAAATAGGAGTTGGAGGGGTTCCCACTGTGGCGCAGCAGAAACGAATCCGACTAGTGGCCATGAGGTTGCAGGTTCAGTCCCTGGTCTTGCTCAGCGGGTTAAGGATCTAGTGTTGCTGTGAGCTGTGGTGTAGGTCACAGATGTGGCTCTGATGCTGCGTTGCTGTAGCTGTGGTGTACCGCTGTAGCTCCAATTCAACCCCTAGCTTGGGAACCTCCACGTGCCACATCCAAAAAAAAAAAAAAAAGGGAGTTGGAGATTATGAGGTACAGACTACTATGGATAAAATAAATAAACTACAAGGATATATTATGCAGCAAAATATAGCTAACATTTTGTATTAATTTTAAGTGGAATATAATCTAGAAAAATATTAAATCAGTCTTTTATACCTGAAACTAATATAGTATTGTAAATTAACTATATTTCAATTTTTTAAAAAAAACTTTGAAGATTTTAGGAACCAAACCAGAGTCTAGGTAATTACATACAGTTGTTTCATCTGACGTTTTATTCTCTCTTCAAGCTAGACCCCACTCTCTACAATATTGTAGTAGTACCAAAATAAATTGTGCATTTTTTTTATTTTTGTTTTTGTGGGGTTTTTGGTAATAAGTTGTTTTATCTGCAAAATGAACTGACTTGTAGATTTAACACTCTGTGGCCTACAGCTGACAACAGATGCTGTAAATATTAGATTCCAGTTGAGCATTATTTCAGTCTGCTTGGTGAGGCTTTATATTCTATAATGCAAAGAACTAACAAAGCCAAAGTATTAATTTTACAATGATCTCAAGTTTCTGAGGGCACCAGCAAGTCCCTTTGGTTGGACAAATTTCTCTTGAGTTCTCCTGTGAATGACCAGAAAATCACTTGGCCATAATATTGGGTTCCAAAATGTTCCTGATAAAGTGAGGGATCCTTTCTAGGCTACACCATGCATGTGATCTCTAAGTTACTTTGACTCTGAATATGAGTCTCATACGTTCAAAGCAAGAGATCGTTTGTCAGAGGAGAAGTGACCAAATATTAATCTGTTTCAAAAACAGTAGTGAAAAAATTTTTCAGAAAAATTCTGTATATTTGTATCCACTGTCGTTTGCACTTGTGTTAAAATCAAAAGCAAAATCAGCCAATATCACTTATCGAATATCTTACTTTTACCTCAGGAGAAATGCTGATACTTTGTTATAAAATATAAACTCTAATAACAAATACATTTCCTATGCTTATCTATGAAAAGGTCTTAGATATAAAGATAGCAAGTAAGACTGGAAATGGTGGTGCACAAACTATTAAAATAAAAGTACTTTCAGGAAATATCTTCCTGAATTAGTGGAAAAGGGTCACCATTTATTGAAGATCTACTGTATGCCAGGTTATATTCGAAATGTTCACAAGAAAATTCAAAAGTCTTTGGGGAAAAATGTGATTCCATGTGAGCCACCATGGCATTTGAGTAGAAACGTACCTTTACAATGTTGTACTTTCCCCCTTTCACCCATTTGTCTTAGTACAGATTACTTTGTTGGTAAGTGTACAAATGAGTACTACTAGTAAAATTTACAGTATACGTATAAAACTATCTTGAAGGGCTTATTATTCAACAAGTTTTAATTATATCAGAATGAATCACATAAATTATCCAACTATAAATCATCTTTCGTTAATAAAATGCCTAAATTATTTAACAGGTTGGGTAAGGAGTAAGCCGAGGATTGGCAAACTGATCTATTTCTTTAATTATTGAAGACAGTGTCTCCTGTACAAAATTTAGTTTTCATTGTACTGGATATTAGTATTAATAAAACATAATGCTAAAGAAACCACACACTGTTCTTTTCTTCTAAATAAGGAGTCTGTTTTAATAAGGGAGATATGTGATTTTATGCTTGTAGCTTTTTTGTTTGGTTATTACGTTGCTGTTTGATTGTTTCTTCTCCTTATTTAAATATTTAATGAAAGTTTTATCCAGTTTGTGCTCTAAGGCTTTGAAGCAAAGGGAATAATTTAAAATATCTAATAAGTAAATAAATGTCAGAATACTGAAAAAATATGGCATATGCAAAATATATTTAAAACGTTGTTTTAATAATAGAATAACAAATTCTGCTTTTCTCTTGAGTAAGTTTAAGAAATGGCTAATTCAATTGGTTATAAAATCTTTTAAAAAGTTGTCTGTGTTGTAATGCCAATTTTTGTATGGCTATCTGTTGCAGTATCTTATGCATAGCAGTTGTTTAGAAATGAACAGTGATATAAAACAGGTCCCGCTAAAGATGCCTTCAGTAAATTGCCAGGTATCTCTAACATTTTTCACATGTAATGCATTGATATACATACTTAATCAAGAGGAATTTTTAATAGTTGGGCAGTCAAAGTATTTTCACTAAAAATAGGTTTCAAAATTTTATTAATACCTATATATGTGTTTACAACTACATAAATATTATGGTGGCCATTCTACAAATATTATATTAGAACAATAAAGATTTGACTGTTGGCAGTGTTCAAAAGCATTTTAGGAAGAGAGCATTGAGAAAGAGTATAAAAAAGATCATGTAGACAAGGAAACGTTTGCATCTTTGTACATAACTCTGAAGTGAGAGGGATTTGAAGGTTGCATTATTATTATATATATATATATATATATATATATATATGTCTTTAGCCTGAGATTGAGAAGGAGGAAAAAAACAATCAGAGGTTAACTACTGAAATGCACATATTGAAATGAAAATCCCACACATCTTGTGAGAACTTCAGAAACTGGTCACTAAAATTGAAAAGGAACTGGACCTGGCTATCAATGTCTGTTTGACACTGAAATTTTTATTTGAGAAAAACTTGGTGAAACTGAACAAAGGAAGAAATCAAAGCTTATAACATCAGCATTCTCTGAACTTAGTCTCCAACACTAATTGAGCAATGGTTCTGTTGTATTGTAATGGTATTCAGTCGACTAAGATGGAATTGGTTTGTCAACATAAAAATATTGAAATACTCACTGAAGTCACTAAAGATTACATTATGAGAATATATTAGAAATTAAAATTTTAGTCCATGGCATATTTCTTTAATTATCTTTAAGGATCTAGTAAATACCTAAATAACTAGTAAAATATGATTGTTAATTGTACATTTTCCAGTCCATTCTCAAACCCAGAGAGGTATTTTGAACAGCTAGCTATGCAACAAGTAACATCACTAGATATGCTTATTTAGTTCTGCAGCAGAATCACTAGATCAGAACCCAAATGCCATGACTAAACAGTGGTACTTTGTAAGGTGTTACTAATAACTTTTGATCACAGACTATTTTGTTATTAATTATGTTTTTAAAATTAGACTAAAATTATGGATATTTTCCTCAAAGAAAATCATTAAAAGTGTGTACATGGAGAAATTTTCATATAATCTCAGAAATTACTTAGAGCCATTCAATTCCATTCATAGATAGATCTCTCTAAATCCATGCAGATTAAAAATTCCTGTTCCATTTCAAAGGGAAAAAATGAAATTTTCTTACTTACATTTATGTAGATAATCCCTAGACCAGTGATATTTCATGCGGGCCCCATTATTTTATTTTATTTTTTGTCTTTTTCAGGCCACACCTGCAGCATATGGAGGTTCCCAGGCTAGGGATAGAATCGGAGCTGTAGCTGCTGGCCTGTGCCACAGCCACAGCCACAGCGAAGTGGGAACCAAGCCACATCTGCAACCTACACCACAGCTCACGGCAACGGCAACGCCAGATCCTTAACCCACTGAGCAAGGCCAGGGATCGAACCCACAACCTCATGGTTCCTAGTTGGGTTCGTTAACCGCTGAGCCACATTGGGAACTCCATGTGGGACCCGTTAAATAAATAATTTGATCTAAAAATCTCACTAATTGTATTTATAAATTCATGCATATTATTCTGTACTTAAATATTATGTATACTGTAGGATAGCTGTATATAAAATCCAAAATTAAATTGTAAGATAAAATACAATTTTAATATTTTATTATATCAATAAATATTCTTTGAAATACTTAAAATATTTTGA
>PVHT020004943.1:7864504-7927597 GCA_004024745.2 Catagonus wagneri | reverse complement strand
ACAGTCTAAAGTCTCTTTCTGAGAGGCTGATAATCTCCTCATCACTGAGCTGTTTTTCTGGGCTTTTCTCTTTCTCCCTTATCTGGGTTAGAGTTTTCTGTCTTTTCATTTTTATAGGTTTTTGGTGTGGTGACCTTTTTGCCAACAATAGAGTGGTAGCCTCTCTTAGTTCTGGCGTTTGCCTCCCCTGTGACTAAAGTTGGTATGGGCGGGTCTTGCTGTAGGCTTCCCAATGGGAGGGAGTGATGCCTGCCCACTGGTAGGTGGGGTTGATTCCTAGCCCGCTGGTGGGTGGGGCTTTGTCTCTGGATGAGATTAGAGGCTGGCTGTATGCCCGAGGGGTCTTTAGGCAGCCTGTTTACTGATGGGTGGGGCTGTGATCCCACCTGGATTATTGTTTGGCCTGAGGCTTCTCAGCACTGATGAGAGGGACCAGATTTTCCCAGAAATGGCCCCCTCCAGAGAAATGCAGGCTGATTAGTGTTCCCGAGGGCTTCATCTCCAATACCCTTCCCCCACAACAAGGCACAGTCACCCCTGTTTTCCCAGGAGATCCTCCAAGAATTGCAGTCAGGTTCCACCCAGATTCCTCTGGAGACTGCTTTGCCCTGGGACCCAGTGCACGTGAAATTCTGTGTGTGCCTTTCAAGGATGGGGTCTCTGTTTCCCCCAGTCCTGTGGAGCTCCTGCACACAAGCCCCGCTGGCCTTCAATGCCAGATGCTCCAAGGGCTCTTTCTCCCTGTGCCCGATCCCCAGGCGTGGGGTTTTGATATGGGGCTCAGAACTTTCAGTCCTGTAGCTGAGTCTCTGTGATGCAGTTCCTTTTCAGTCTGTGGGGCTTCCCACCCGGGAGGTATGGGGTTGCTTCTATCACATAATCGCCCCTCCTACCTCTTGATGTGGTCTCCTCATTGTCTTCTGGAGCAGAATATCTTTTTTGGAAGTTTACAGCACATTTGGTTGAAGTTTGCTCGGCATTTGGTTGTATGTGTGTTTTAAATGTTTCTAATTATTTGAAAAATATCTTGCAGTGTTTAAAAACCTTCATATATGAATATGGTTTTTGTGAATTTTTGTCAAAAAAACCACACATTACTTGGTTTTAATAGTAAACTTTCTTCCTTGTTTAGATAAAGTTTATTAGTTATCCAGAAAGATGCTCATTAGGGAAATTTATATTTGAAGGAATATGGTTTTAAGACTTTGTGGAAGGAATGAATTCCTGAATTTTGGTCAAGTAAAGCTTTCTAGAACTATCTTGTATCACAAATATAACGCAAAGTGCTAGCTTTGTAAATTTAAGTGTAGTTGAGTTCAGCAAATATTTTAAAGTATTTTCTTAAATCTTTTACAGTATTGAAAACATAAAGATGGATATGATTGGTCCCTACAAGTAAGGATCTTTTAGTCTAGTAACAGTTATTTTTATGTTTTTCAGGCCCACGGATCAATAGATAAGACATTATTGTTTATGTATCTTTTATGATATATCCTCACTTTTATTTAAACCACATTTATTTGAACTCCACCAAACACCTAATCATGATCATAAGCTCACTGTCTAAATAATCCAAGTCTCATCTCCCTTGCTAGAGCAACACATTAATGTGAAGCTCCAATCTGATTATATTACTAGTCATAAAAATTTTCACTAGTCTTAGTCCTGCTCTCAAAAATTAATCAGTTTAGTTTTGCCATATGACTGTCTTTTAAACAGCTAAAGATAGTCATGTCTTTTATCATTTTTTTTAGCTTCAAAATCTTATTAGCTATTCTTACCTTCAACTTATCGTATATGGTGCATGTTGAGATCTGAAGAATGCAAAAACTGTCTTTCCTGGAATTCCCTGGTAGCTCAGCAGGTCAAGGATGCCATGTTGTCACTGCTGCAGCTACGGTTACCTGTGGTGCAAGTTTGATTCCTGGTCTGGAATTTCCACATGCCATAGGCCCAGCCAATAAATTAATTAATTAATTAATTAATTAAAGGTAAAATCTTTTCTTATTCCTAACTCCAGTTCTAAAATTTGAGAAACAAAATAGGTTAAATAGGGGAGCAAAAATGTGGTCTTTACTGCTAATAGAGGTAAGTCATACAACGTAACATAGGTTATCTTAAGAATGAAATCTATCTATTAGCTGAACTCAGGTGAAATGACCCCAACAAACTTTGGCAGAGAAAATCTAGGGAAGGCCAGTGAACAGTGGCAGTGAAAACATTATGAAATGAGGGAAAAATTGTGAAGTGTTTGGTACTAAAATAAGAAAATACTACATAGTCAGTAGATAGCATATCTTCAGTATTCATGAAAACGATCTCATTAACTCTTTTCAGTATAACCTTCTTGCTGCAACCAAGATACATCTTGGGAACACTTTGAGAGAGACTGAAATAATATATTAAAAAACTGTATAATTCTAAAAAGTAAGTTTTTCACAGTTATAACTGTAGTCATAATACACGCTAAGAACTTTATTACTTAATACAAAAGTTCAATTGAGTGGGACACAGGCAGTTGGGATTAGGAGACATTGCCAATTGTCCCTAAACAGACTAAAGTTGTGCTAGTAGGAAGCTTTTATACAAAAGGGGAATAAAGGAGGAATTGTGTACACAGACATTTCCATCTGTGTATCTGAACATATGTGTATCTCTTGGAACTAATATAATCCATCCATTAATTTCCTAGCTAGTAAGTACCAAAGCCAAAGACATAACCAAGGATAGCTAAGTGTGTCTTCAAAACTAGTATATTGATATGTAGTCTCTGCATAGCACTGACATGCCATCTACATAGACAATAACTTTAAAATGTCATATTAAGGAAAAGTTGGTATACATAGGTCCTATTTATAACTAGTAATCATAAAATTACCAATTACACATTTATCTTTACTAACATCCCCAGAGAACATGTAACAATAATACATGTTTGTAAGAAAACTGGACATTAGGAATGAGTCAGCCCAGAGTTTCAAATTCTAGTTAGTCATAAACCATGTATTCTTGCATGAGAATGCTAAGTTCCTCAAACTAGGTTCCCCTCATTTCATAGTCATGTTGTAAGTGTTGACTCTTACAGTTTATATAGAGCATGTTTAGCACAATGCCTGGTTAGCACACAGTTAATGTGAAATATTAGATTGAAAGCTTTAGGTGGTTATGATAATAAAATCAATGTAAAGTAAACATTGGAAATTAGAGTGTAAACTGTTAGGCTTTTATTTTTTTATTTATTTCCCTCTATCACTTATAATACACTGTACACTCAATTTTAAATGTCTATAAATGACTATAGATCACATGGTTTATATTACATAATTTTATCAAAAACCAAGAAAACAGAGAAACTCAGCTTTTGTTTTTCTGAATATACACAAGTACTATTTTCAAGTACACCAAATAAAATGGAGCCTAACAAAAGAGTCATATTTTATTATTCTTAGCACTATGACAGCTATTTCAATATAAATAAAAAATATATGATGATCAACTAAATAGATATAGTTAGCATTGTTTTTATGTCCTAAGAGAAATAAATTTATGATTATAAGATGAAATAGGGAAAAAAAGGCCATAGAAGTTGGCAGAAAATGTTTGCATATACCTTTTAAATCTTTTATTGTCAGCACTTTGGAATCTAGCTGTTATTATATTCTGTGAAAAAATCAACTTTGCTTTCCCGTATAAACTAATTTCCAGAAGAGATATCCATATATCATTGCTACTAACCCTCTGAAAAAATAAGATTATAAACCTACCAGCAGCCAAACTAAAGCTTATGATGTTTATTTTCTCTTCACCTAACTGCTATAGATGTGAAAACCACATAAAGCACTTGGAACCTTATTCAAATTGAAAAAAAACTGAAGTTTGGAATCCATGTTTCCTGCAAATGTAATTGTGTAATCTACAGTATCAGGAAAAAAAAGCTTTATATTGGAAATGTCATCTCTTTTAAGAATGACGAGTATATGTGTGTGCATATATGTGTATCAGTGTGGGATTTTTTATTTGGAATGGAAAAAGACTGATAACAATGCATTGATTTATGGCTGCCCCATTTAAGCTTCCTCCCACTATTTACCAACATAATTCAGTTATTTTCCCCACACAGACTTTTATTCCAATCAGCTTTCCACATTTCTAAACGTATTGCTGTGAAAAGAATACATGAACAAAGAAAAATCTCCAGCAATCATATCTGATAAAATAATGGCAGGAAATGCTTTCAAGTATTTTCTCTCTACAAAAACAGCCCATTGGCATCACACTTCATTTTCTACACTATACTGCCTGAGGAAAAAAACTTTAATTTCTCATCTCTTTTCCTCAGTGCATTTATATAACCCTTGGATAAGTAATCTGAGGAAGTTTTAATCCAGGTCTGATTATTAAAGACCACAGTGAAATTCCTATCATCAGCATGTAGTCAGAATAAAACGTCTCTGATGATAGGTCATGGTCTTTATCCCTGTTTCTTTACCTGGCCAACTCCATCTTCACTCTTCCATTTATATAAATATTGTTATAAAAAGGTCAAGATTTGTTACCTCTTTTGTCACTCACAATCCTAGATATGTATAGGAGAAAAAATATTCAATTGTATATATATATATATATATATATACATATATACATATATATATATATATATATATATATATATATATATATATATATAAAATCAGGATATATGTATGCACGAGTATATTTGTGTATATGCAACTTTTCAAAAAACCACTAGCTGCCCAGATTGTGCTTTGAGTGGTTCCTTCCCTTTCTGAGTCATGTTTTCCCTTAGGGAATTTCACGGCTCTTAATGTTATCTCTTCTTTGGTTCTGCCTCACCATTGATGTGTATGATTACATGTTCCCATGTTCCACATTTAGTACAGAAGCTACATAGTTCACATCATAGTCATTGGTTGGTACATCCATCTTTTCCTTTGGTGTTTCACACTCAGAAAGTTATCTTTTTGTACTCCTTCGTCTGAATTCATGACTTAACATCATGAAGTTTTAGATACATACACTAAGAACAAGAATTGGTAATTATATTCTGTCCTTGAGAAAGTCTTTAAAGTGGTAGACAAATTAATATTTCATGGATATACCTCAATATGATTTTATCATATTTGTTTAAGCAGTATAAAAAAAAAGCAAACCAATCTGGCTATAGTGGTAGAGAGATATTTCTTTAGAAAATGCCTCTTTTTTTGTTTGTTTTTCTTTGTTTCTTTAGGGAGATGAAATGACTATTCATTTTGGATGTATTTCCTTAATTAAGTCTGTGGTGCTCAAGACTAGGATATCAGGTACTCTTAAAAAGTACCTTTTCTTGGCACAAAAGTTTATTCCAAAGCTGAAATTTCTATTTATGTATAAAACCCCTCTAATTTGCTCTTCCTTGTCTGCTTCAGAAAAATTACTGTATCTACCGCACAATTTTGGATCTATCTCATACAATTTGTCTTTTTTCCAAGATGACTCGCAAATAATCCACTGATCTTCACATATTGCAACCACAGCCAAGGGTCATAGTATCTTGAAACATGGTGTTGGCTAGAGTTATTCACAACATGACTAGTATTTGCAGACAACTAAGTCAGCCAGACACTTACTGGCCGTTACTGTCATAAGGATGAGGTTCATCTCAGAACTTAAAAAATTGGATATAATCATCTCTCTTTTTGAATGGTTATACATTTTGTTGTCCTTCAAATTTCTAACTTTTGGCCTTAATCTGTTATCAGTCTGTATTTGCTGTCTTAGTGATCTTATCCCACCAGGTTCAAGGGAAAAAAAATTGCTGTTTGTAACCGCATCTCACAGATCAGCCCTTCTTAACTGCATTACCGAATATCACATGGTAAAAAAACTAACTTTAATTAAGTAATCGCTGTACACTAAGAATGTCCTAAGAACTTTTCGTATTTTTCCCTCAAAGGAAATACATGGAGGAGGTACTGTTTTTATCCCCTTTAGAGAGGGAAATGTGGGCATATGTGTTGTATAAATGTAACTTGCTAAAATTCTCAATCCCTTTTAACCTACATTTTTCTTAAACAGTGCATTAAATCAAATAAATACTTGTTTAAGAAATATTGCTTAAACAGTGCATTAAATCAAGTAAATACTTGAAAAGTATTTCTAATACAGTGGAATTTTGACATGGGGTAAGTTTCTGTGTATGTTCTGATGTTTTGTCATATGAATAACCCCTTAGTCTTTCAACATTTTTACAGGGACATATCAAACAGAAGCAGAAATTTGAAACCAAATATATTTCATAATCAGAAATAGAGAGCTAACATGTATCCCAGGTATGATTCATTTGATATGTGTCCTTAGAGGGACAAAATTAAGAGAGTAATAATCATGTTTAATTCCTCTACTCAGAGATAACACTGATACTAACTTCCTTTGTATTTTTTCACTCTATTTTAACGTATATTCCTATGTATATTTTAGGATTCTGCATTATTCCTTTAATCCCTGCCTTCTGCACAACAAGAAATTGGAGGTGGCAGGCATTAGAGATGCAGACAGACAGGCTCTCTAGGTAGAAGCATTGCATTGGGATCCAACTGGCAGCCAGCTGGAGCCGAAGGGAACCCCCTTAAAGCAACAACATCATGAGTCGAGAGTAATAGCTCTTGTTGGGTGCTTTTAGAGGGCGTCACTGGGTCTGTCAGAAGGAAAACACTGCCACTGTGGATATATTTGGAGACCAAAATTGAGTCAAATCAAGTTCTCCAGAACAGAAGTGTGCAGCAGATTTATTTACAATCTCCAGGAGAGAGGGGACTGCCCTGGGAGTAGGACTGGCTAGCTTCACAGTTCAGTTTCCCTTTACACCTCCATGCTGTGTACCTTATTGGGGACCTGATTTTTCCCACCCCAGGCCCACTAATTTCCCCTGCCCTGGCTCCCTGCATGGGCATAAAAGCTGAGTGTTGATTGACTCTGTATGGGGACAGGTTATGTAGAGGCTGGATGAGAAGTGGGCCCTATACCTTTCCTAGTAGGGAGTAGGAAGGAGCAGACTGGGTTGTTCAAGATGGGGGAAGGGGCATTACAATGAGACAGGTGGGGTAACGATAAGGGTCTGGTCATTCGTGTCTTGGCAAGAGGCTTTGGGTTTAATCTCCTTGAAGGAGGCTTGAAGCCTAACATATATATAACATATGTACATGCAAATATGTACATCGTATTTAATAACTACGTAATATCTACACTCTGGTATGTTTACTTATTTAGATGTGGCTGTGTATCAGTTAGCTTTTGGTGAGTAACAAATATATAACATGTTAGTGACTTAAAGATAGCTATTTATTATTTTGCATAGATCTAGAAGTAAGTCAGATGGTTCTGCTGATTCAGACCAGAATTGGTTCATGTTGGGTAGTCTTGCTCGTGTGTCTGTGCTGATCAAATTGATTGTCTTTGGACTGGCTGATCTAAAATAGCCTTAGGTAAAAAAAGGCAGCTTTGTCCCATTTGATCTTTGGTCCTTCAGCAGACTACCTAGGGCTTGTTTTCATGGTGTGACAAAGATCAGAGAGACAGAAAGAGAGCTATCTCAAGCAAGTGTTCAAGGAAAAAGTAGAGGATCAAGAGTGATAGCAGAAACATACAGCTGCTTTCTCGGACCTCTGCTTCCATGAAATTTGCTGTTGTCCCACTGGTGAAAACAGCTCAAATATGTAAGCACAGACTTAGTATAGGAGGGAAACCCTCCCAACGAGCGTGTATACAGGGAGGTATGAGATATTGAAGATACTGATGAAATAAACTTAGACAAAGGTCTTTTGATTATTTCAAATGTTTCTAAAATACACAATACTACAGAGAACATCCTTTACTGTTTTTTTTATTTTAATAGTTTGATAAAATAATTTTACTTTTTCTCTGTATTCTCTATATATTCACAGTGCTGAATATATGTTGCATATTGAGTTTTCAAATCACAAATGATGAATTCTAACAACTATGGAGTGGCCTTTAAAACAAAACAAAACAGCAAATAAAAATAACAGAGTGTTGCTTGCTCTGAATCATGAGATGTTAAGATGTTGAAAAGTTCTACAAACAGGATATGTTTTTTTTTTTTTCACCTGTAGCCACAGGATACTGAGAGACAGCTTCAGAAACATTAAGAATCAATGATGTGTGAAATGTTGACATTTTCAGTATTTTGGTTCACACTGCTACATTGTTTGGAAGATGATTGCCTTCAGGATAGAATTCTCATCATTTTATGTCAAATTTGAAAAACATTAAGTACAACACTAGATATTGTCCTTGCAAAATATACACAACTGCCTAGCCAGGCAATCCTCTAAGCATAAAAATGGTGTACTCTACCTTACCAACAATTCTAACGTTTATATATTCACATTCTATTTGAGACCTTATAAGGAAATTTGTCCTTGAAAACATGAATGAGAGAAATTATCCAAGCATCCCCAGCACAATACATATAACCTTTACTCTTTTCTTTAAATCTGTTTCTGGAATAGAAACATTTGCTATAGATTACCTTTCACTTTCCATGGGGATGCTTTGTTGTGTTACAACCAAAGCAACATATGTATGATAAATCAGGAAGTATGGCTTTAGTATAGTGGAGGTCTAAAATCTACAAATTAAATTTAAAAGACTCATGAGTATCTAAGTAAGGTGATACATATGAAATTACTTTTTTACATATAGACTGTCAGCTGAAGAAAAACACACAGCCTGAAAGTTACAAGTTGAGTTTTATTTGGGGATCTTTCTGAGGTCTATAGCCCAGGAAACAGTTTCTCAGATAGCTCTGAGGTAGCACACCAAAGAGGAGAGAGAAGAGCAGGATATATAGGAGTTTTTTTGCTAAAAAAAAAAAAATGTAGTTGAACATCAAAAGAGTACTGCTAAAGACAAGATATTTCAAGTTAATGATTTTAGTGCTTTTCTTTGTATGGGAAAATGCAAGAATCTGGGCTCACTGAAGTTTAATTCCTTAAATGCAGCTTAATGATCTAGGACCACTATCTACAGAATTAAATGCTTCCAGTTTTTCTCTATCCTGAATTTCCCTCAGAATTGTCAGGCGTCAATATTCTTATTTGCTAGAATGATAGGCAACATTCCATGTCCAAAAAAGTAATAAATAACCAAAAGCAGTGATATTTCTCAGAAGCAGGTAATTCTAAAACAAGGGATAGAATATGCCATTTCTGCTTGTAAGAGATCTTTTGTCCAAGAGAAAGTTTTATTCAAATTTGTCCCATAGATATGCACTAATAAGAATCCCAACAGCAATATTAGGTAAGAACTATGAAGTTTCCTGCTGTTAAAAAAAAAAGACTACAAGCTCAAAATGGAGTTGCTTATGCTAAACTCCATGTCACTAGAGACTTAATTAGTTTCCTCTCTCAGAAACAGAATCTAAATCAATCAGGAATCACTCAATCAGCATTAGTTAGGTAATCTGCTAAGTAGATCCTGGTAAGTAACCAATGCACTGTTTCTGTCAAGTGTGATCTTCTTGTTTTGCTCCCTTAAAGTCCTTTCCTTACATTTTGTATAGGTTTTTGGAGCTCCTTTCTATCTGTAAGATTAGATGCTGACTGATTCATGAGTTGTTGAATAAAGCTAGTAGGATCTTTAAAATTTACTCAGTTGAATTCTCTTTTCTAACACTGCTTATCATCTAACAATGCATGTTCCAGTTCATAGTTCTAGGATATATTAATTGGACTTCTGACTGTTTATCATTTGCATTCCTCAGCCTGTGATCACGGGTTTGTTTGTGAATTTCATCTCAGACCACTAAACAGCATTCTAAATTACAGAAAGACTTTCATTTTAGTTTATTTCACACATCTTAATTCAGTCTCATATTAGGACAGTTCTTATTTTAAGTGCAGAAGTAAAAGAGTCTGTCCTTTCTTAGACTTATATCTCTATGTGCTGTATCTTTAATGGAATTCACTGTACTTTATCCTTACCTTGAAAGAGCATCCAGGTTCTTATATCATTCTTAAGTTAAACAAAATATTCAGTTTCTAGTATCTTTGAAGATCAGTCATTGCCCCAAACAACTAATAATTCTCCTCCACATCTTAAAAAATCAACCACCGAAAAAAGCCACAAAAGGTGTTCACATCGTGGCTCAGATGAAATGAATCTTACTGGCATCCAGGAGGATGCAGGTTCGATCCCTGGCCTCGCTCTGTAGGTTAAGGATCCAGTGTTGCTGTGAGCTGTGGTGTAGGTCTAAGATGTGGCTCAGATCCTGTATCGCTGTGGCTGTGGCATAGGCCACTGGCTACAGCTCCTATTTTACCCCTAGCATGGGAACCTCCATATGCACCTGGGGCGGCGCTAAAAAAAAAAAAAAAGCCACAAAAGATCATGGCTAGAGAAAATATTATTAGTTTTCAATCAAACATCATAATAGTTGTACTAATTAATGAGATGAATGCTCAACCACTGTGTTTAAAACATTTTGATAAATTCTTAAAGATATAAAAGAAAATAACATGTTCATGATCTATGCCATTGAGATGTTATTAATATAATAGCTTCCTATATTATAATGCCTTAACTAGGTCATCCAGTTAATTTGGCAAAGTAACGCAGAAGTTATTTTAGTCACAGTTTTAATAAATGATTCATGATAATATAGACTAATATTTTAAGCAAATCAATATTTTTTGTATAATTAACATACATTAAATATATAACCTAACTATGTAATATGTTAAATATATATTATATATACAGTAATTATATATAATTATATTTTAACATGTATTATATATATAATTGTATTTTAATATGTAGTATATTTTAGCATTACATATAAGAAAATTAAAAGGCAACCTATAAAATGGGAAAAAATATTTGCAAACTGTATATCTGATAAGAGGTTATTATCCAAAATATGTAAGAAAACCCTACAAAACTCACCAGCAAAAAAACCCCTAGAATCCCAATTAAAAAATGGGCTAGAAACTTGAATAGGCATTTCCCCAGAGAAGAAGTGCATATGACCAACAATTACATGTAAAGGTCCCAATGTCACTAATCATCAAGGAAATGCAAATCTAATCTAAAATGAGATATTACCTCACAGGATACCTGTCAGGATAGCTATTATGAAAAAAGCAAAGGCAAGATGTATTTACAAGGATGCGAAGAAATTGGAACCCTACTACACCGTTGGTGGGAGAATAAACTAGTACTGATACTTTGGAAAACAGTATGGAGTTCTCTCAAAAACTTAAAAATAGACATTCAGTTTACATTAATTTCTTAGAGAAACATGAATTTTTACCTTTTTATACTTTTATGTTAATATTCCAAGGACTAACATTTTTATAATATTAAGTATTCTCATAGAAAATATAGCTTTTCATTTGGTCAAGTCTTATTTTATAACTTTAATAATACTATGATTTGCCTTCTGTACATTCTTATATGTATATATCTATATATTTATATCTTTGCCTCTATTTTCCATAAAATAACTTTACATTTCCTTTTGAAATTGGTTATTATACATTTATTAAGAGAGAATAAATAAAATTACTGTATTTTTATCCATTATCTTAACTAATTTTCTTAATAATTCTAGGAGTTTTACAAATTATTCTTGCTTTTACCATATACAGTATTATTCATAAATCATAGTGATTTGTCTCTTCTGTAAAGTCCACCAGTTAGTATTTTCCTGTTACAGTGATTTTAGCTTTCTCCAGTAAGAGCTACTAATATTTGTCATAGCTAGAATGTTTATCTCTTTGGAATTTTGATAGAAATTGCTTCAACATTTTGTTAACTAATATAAAATTCCATGGTTATTTTTGGCTAGTAATCTTTAATATATTTATATATTTTCTTTCCGTTTCCATGCTATAATATTGAGGAAAAAGAGAAATCTACAGAGCTCCACCTGCCAAATTTGCATAATTATTAATTAACTCTATATACCATTTGATAACTAGAATCCATAATTTTGCAGCAAGACTGCTGTGTAAAGTAGGTAAAATATGCAACATTGCCTTTAGGCATAGAAAGTTAATAATGGGGAAAAATGACAATTGCTAAATAGCAGCTGGCCAGAAAGCATTGCATTTTTCATGTATTGCAATTACAAGTTCTCCACAAACTAATCAGAGGTAAACTTCCTTCTGCCTAATTAGATGACCTGTAAGGAGAGTCATGTGTCCTTCTTTATCCTGGAGTGTAATATATATTGAATATAAGAAACATGAGAGATATTTCTCTAATTGCTCTTGCTCTTAAACAACTTGTTGAATAAATACATCATAAATAATTTAACTTTACCAACTTATAATTTCCTTAGTTACTGCATTACTTAATACTAAGTATATATTTATTTTATGTATATACAGAAGTAGTTTTTTCAGCAAGTGTTTCATAAGTGTGCATCTTTTACGCTTATCTGATTGTAAACAACTTAATGTACTAGGCAAACTTGTTAAATTATGTTGATTCATTGGATGCTTATCCTAGCAATAGATGAGTGGCAGTACATAAAATAAGAAGAAAGCATTGTTTTTGTCACTGGATACGGTCGTCCTTTGTTAAAGTACAAAACAAGTTAGCTAAATGTTAGAGTTCTCCACTTTAAATGGTGATTCACCACTTAAAAACATGAAATTTCCCTATTTGCTTTAATATAGAACTTACCTATGCAAAAGACATTCAGTTGCATATACATTCTGACTACCAACTTTAAAGTAACACCTGTACTATATAAAGCAAAGTGTAGGTATGTGTTTATTTTCATAGTCACTTGTCTAAAGAGATGACTGCCTTGGATTACTGCAGTTTTTGTTACTAGAGACATGAGGAAAGGTTGAACATAGAATATAGTCATAATTACTGCCAATATTTCTGTGAACTCACTCTATTTACCGATTTCAAGTTCATTTGGTTCATGTTTTTGGCAACAAACTAAGAAATGTGTATAATTCCAAAGAATAATGAAATAAAGCTGAGTAATGCTGCTTAATGTCAAGCATTGACCAAAACTTTTCCAAGTTACAAATAAGTTTAATATAGAATACTGTGCCATATTACTGCTTAGCAACCATAGCAATTCATAGAGGGCTGTCACATGGTATCTTTTACTTGAATTAGATACATCATGCCCCCAAACTTTCTGTTCTCTTAACAGTCTGTAAAAGTTATTTTAAGCTCAACCTGCCACGCACATATTTACAAAATAATAACTATACCTTGATGGGTGAATAATGTTGAAAAGTATTTATTTCATCAAGTGTAGAAGGGGATCATAAATTCTGTTCAGTAAAAAGAGAATGTTAATGTGGATTCACATGCCAGGTGAATCTAGTAATAATATTGACAACTAGAATTACTATCATAAAATGAATAGATTTTATTAGGGCAAAACTCTTGTACTAATATATAAAACATAAATGCCATAAAATACCTTATATTTAATAATATGCATGTAAATTCCCCAAAGTATGTCATCCCCATCCAGGATCTTGAACTTTCCATTAATCACAAATGTTAACATAAATTAATTGTATTTTAAGACAGACTTTTAATGAAAATACAAAGTTATATAGCCTCAACCAAGAATACTCAAAATATCTAGCCAGTGTATAACTGTGAAATTCCTGGTATTCAGATAGCCTCAGTGAATACAAATCTTATTTTTTTGTCTATAATTATATTACTGAGGACTTGAGAACTCCTCAGACTTTTATTTTCTTTTGAAAACTTACTTTTAGGAAATAGGTTAGATTTAGAGAATCAAATCTAAGATGATATCTTTGTTCAGCAGTAGAAAGGTTAATCTTGGGCTTTTAGTTTGACTTTTGCATTTAAAGAGCTTGGAAATAGTCACTCAAGTTCTTACAACAAGAAAAATTTGGACAAATTGAACATCACTGACTTTTATTGGACCATCTCAGATAACTCAGGTTTCAGGGCAAACAGCAACCAAGAAATCTGTAGATACAATGGCATCCAGAGAGTTCCAGCTGAACTTTGCTTACTTGGAGTAGAGGCCCCTGAAGCCATCAAATGAGAGAACTGTTTAAATGAGAATTTTGATGATTAGCTGGAAGCTGAGGAAACACCTGACAATTACAATCTTATAAGTGTCCCTACACTTTCATAGGCTTACTTTCAGGAACCCTGTCAGATTTATGGGAAGGAGCCAGGAAATAACCTCTTATGACCCTGTCGGTGGGAGAAGAGTAATCTGTGTAATGTGCCCAGAGACTTCTCCATAGGAGACCTACTCTCCAGTGCAAAATCAGTTGGTACAATCCACCATATCAAATAACTTATGAGAAAAAAAAGTCCTGTGATCTTATCAGGTGATCCAAAAAAAGTACTTGACAAAAGAAACCACCCCCAACAGAACCCCCACCTATTTGTGATGAGAGAAAACAAAAAATCCTATCAAACTGGGGATAAAAAAAAATTCCTTAACTTGATAAGGAACATCTGTGGAATAAATAAACGTTAGGGCAGTGGGGAGGAAAGAGGCAGAGGCTGGAGCAGTGAGATCGCAAGCAGGGTTTATTGACCAACAGAGTGACCAGGAGGCCCCCCACTGTTGGCAGAGAATCAGGTTTTATAAGCAGGGGGTCATGTGCTTAGTTCTATAGGTCAGGGGTGGTGGTTGAGATCATGGTATAAAATTTCACTTTCTCCTTGGGGCTGTCTTTGTCCTTGCAAAGTCAGATACTTCATGGGCTTGGTTGTTTCGCCCGTGGAGGTCCGATAAGGTAGAGACTGAAGGTCTGGGTCTGGGTGGGTCAGTGAGTTATGTGGACTTACTCTTTTTTGGCCTTCCTTTTCGTTTGCACTTAAGAGAGCAAAGATCATAATGTTGAGAAATTGGGCACTTTAGAAGGCCATTTGTCATTTCTTTCAAAGTTAAAATGGTCTTATCACGTGATCATGCGTTCACATTCACGTAAGTATTTAGACAACTATTTGAAGTATCTGGTCAAAGGAAATTTCTCTCTTTTGGTTTACAGATAAGCAAGGGGAAGAGCCTAATGATCCATATGATAATATATTGAGTTGGACACATCTGTATGAATTCGTATTTTACCTAATATATGTACTGATGTTTGCACAGAATGTTTATACATATGTGTCTATAACCAGATTAGTATACCATATGTACTTTCTTGCTCTGTCAGCTAAGAAGGCCTAAAATCAAAGGTTTCAGTGGCAACAAATATACATAGAGTCTAGATCTTGTTTCTAATACCATTTTCAATAAAAAGGATCAAATCTCCATAGCAAAATGACTAATTATAAAACCAGGACATGAAATATACAAGATGAGCTCAGAATGTCTTATAATGCCAGAAGATGAGCTCAGAATGTCTTATGACTTTAAACTATTTAAAACCAAACAAATAAAAAACTATCTCAGACAAATCACCTGTGCATAAGACTTCTAAGCGTATATGGGGATATTTCACCTTCAAGAAGATGAAACATAACTTTTCACTTTTCAAATGTGGATTATGCATACTGACTTACAATATGCGCATGCACTTATGGCTGTGTTGCCTGAAATAGGATGGATGCGGCCAGTACATTTTAACTCTGGATGCTCTGTTCTACATGGCTTATATCCATTTTCTAGGACCAGCAAGCTACCCTGGTAAATTCTCAAATAGCCAGAGTGCCAGATATCCAGGAGAAACATACACGGTCTGTGCCACACTGTCACTTACAGTTAATGCTGTTAACTTAAGCAAGTCTTATGACTGAATTAAAAATAAGAAAGAGGGGAACTATATATCATTCCTTAGTGAGATTTTTTTTTTTTGGCTGTGCCTGTGGCATGTGAAATTTCCAGGACCAGGGACTGAACCTGCACCACAGCAGCGAGCAGAGCTGCTGCAGTGACAATGCCAGATCCTTAACCTGCTGTGCCACAAGGGAACTCTTCGTAGTTACATACCTGAAGACAGGGCAAAGAAATGGTCCTTTGATACGGAAAACCCATAGGTAAAAACACATTATATGCTCTTTACTTTCCCTTTTGTAATTAATAATAAGAAAGCAAGTCAACACTGTTGATTTAGATGGATTTAGATATTTGACAGCATGAATCCAAAGAACTGGGATCTCTGATAGAAGGAAACACATATTGTGAACCTTGTGATCATTATTGCTATTTTCCGGGAGGCACACACATTCCCCTATGGAGCATAAATAGCAGGAAACAGGCCCCAGAGAATGTTTTCACTGAAATAAAGAGATGGAGATTAGAGTTCAGTAAAGCTGAGGCAGTTGGAATTTTTGGAGCAGAGTAGTGAATAGACGGAATCTGTATAGACAAACAGACCTGGAAATCTGCACAGGATTATCTTGACTCTCTTAAGGAAAGTGAACTGTACGTGCAAATAAGGCCAGGCAAGGAATTACTGGGGCACTGTATGCATTTAACTATACATCTTAAGTTGGTGCACTGTGGTTGAAAAATCTTAACTTTTACAAACACACGCATATGCACACTCTCTCTTTCTCTATCTCCGTCTCTTTCTCTCTGCAGGTCCAGGAGTATTAACTGATTAATTATACCAAACATTTAAGGAGAAAATCCTTAACCAATCCTGTTAAAATTCTATCAGATAACAGAAGAGAAAGGAACATTTCCCAAATTATGAGCACTATGCTTTTATAAGTATCAAACAAAGATTGCAAGAAAAGAAAGCTGCAGGAACATACACCTCAAAATTTTTAATGGAAGATTAGCCAAAACAAATCTAGCAACGTATAAAGTTATCATAGTTCAGGACCAAGTGGGGTTTATCCAGGAATGAAAAACTGCTATAAAATTGAGCATCAAGCAGTATTGTTCACCATACTAATAAATTTAAAGAGACAAGGCATAAGATTACCTGAATAGATGCAGAAAATCATTTAAAAATCCAACAACCATTCATGCATAATTCTTGTTTTCTTGGTTTTCTGAGAATTCCTTGCTCCCACAAAAACATTTTATCAATCCCTTTATCATCAAATGCTGTGTAAGGCTAATTATTGTCCTTATTTTGATGCATAACTGATTAACTTTGACTACCTTTTATATTTTGTATCTTTTTTTTCTACTTTGAAGCTTATGGCCTTATTCTGATTATTTGTTGGAAGTCTCTACTGCATATCAACACCTTTTACATGCAATGTACTCCACATACTTTCTCCTGGTTCATATTTTTTGTTCTTTATTTCAGTGTAGTTAACTTATATGCATGTGGGTGTGTATGTATTTGTGTGTAGTGTGTTTAGTGGCTTGTATATTATAATTTTCCTAGGTGTTTTCTAGGTGTTTTTGTTGCTGAATAAAGTTAAATGAATTAAAAAGTCCACTATCTTTGACCAAATGCCAAAGAGTATATAATGGGAGTGCTTGTGGAATATCCATTTTGTTTTCTATATTGATTGAAAATTTTATATTATCTTTAATCTGAAAATATCTAGATTATCAACAGTGAACTAAACACACATTCATAATATTAAATACAACTGTATTATCTCTCTAGAATCCATTTGCTATTATTCTGTTTAGAATTTCCCTTGATCTCTTTTTTTTTGTTTGTTCGGTTGGTTTTCGCCCTAAGTCTGCATAGACTCATAATTTACAGAAACTCAACCTATTTTTTTATAATCTTGAAGAAAAACATGATTTTAAGGGAACATGCTTTCTTGACCTTGCTGTTAGTAGAAAATATTCTGTTATTCATCCTTCAGTATATTTTTACCTGAAGACCTCTCATAGATGACTCTATCGGGTTGAGTCAGCGCTCTTCAAATGTTACTTTGCTGAGATTTTCATTAGGAATGAATGTTGGAGACTACTGAATGCTTATTTGCATATACTGAGATAATTATGTTTTATTCTTTCAGGTTTTTAAATGGTGAATTACAGTGTAACTCTTTATTGTTAAAGCACTTTTGCACTATTTGGATAAATTCAATTTGCTCTTGATATATCATTTTAAAATATTCTGTCATATTCCCTAACATGTTTAGGATTTTACATATAACATGATATGGAATATTGGTCTATGTGTTTTTTAGGATGTCTTTTCTAGTTTTGGTGTCATCATTACTGATCTTAGAGAAATTATGTGAAAATGCTTCTCCATTTTCAATTTTCTATAAAAGTTGGGACAGAACTGTCATTTTGATTTTTAAATATTTGACAAAGTTTATCAGCATAGCCATTTAGGCCTGGAATAAATGGGACGGGTTTTACCTCATAATTTAATTTCTTTAATGGGTATAAGGCTTTTCAGATGATCTGTTTCTTGAATTAATTTTAGTAATTTGTGTCTTTCAAAAAGTTGATCCATTTCTGTTTTTGTCAATTGTTTGACATAAATATTTGTAACATTTCCATTTTAGAATTTTAATATACCTGTGGACAAATAGTGGTTTAACTTTTGATCATTTTGGATGTTAGTAATTTGTGCCTTCTTTCTCTCTGTGTTTTACTTGGGATATTTTTTATTATTATGTCTTCAATATCACCATATTTTCTCCTGATTAATCTGTCATTAATCCTGCCCAGTGTTTGTTTTTTCTTTTAATCACAGACATAGAGTATACATTATAGGCAATTTGATCTGAGTCCTTTAAATGTTATCTGTGTTTCTATTTAGCTTTTGGAACATCTGGAATACAGTTATAAAAAATAATTTTAATATTTTCCAATAATTCTAACATCTGTGCCAAGTATGGATCTTTTGAGTGATTAATTTTTCTTATCAATGTAGATAATATACTCCTGCTTCTTTGAATGCCTAGTAATTTTGTTCAGTGCCTAACATTATGGAGTTGTTTTTGGATACTGAGTAGTTTTGTGTTCTTAAAAACATTCTTTATCTTCTTGCTGAGACATCATTGAGCTACTTAGAAATCATTTAATCCTGTTGGGTTTTATTTTTTAATTTATTAGGCCAGAGTGGAATAGTACTCAATATAGAATTAATTATTCTCTAATACTGAGGACAGAATCTTCTGTTAACTATACCCAGTGTCCTATACCCAACAGCCTATTTTGAGTTTTGCCAATCTGGCTAATGGGAAAAGTTACTAACCTAATGTAAATAGTACCTTTAATCCACTTAGATGTCTGTTTCATAGGCCCCAAGTAGTTTTGTTATATATATGTATTGATCCATTCTTAGATGTATTATTGAAGGTATTCTGCATAGATCTACATACAGAGGTAAGAGAGATAATTTCAATATCTGTCTGTTGATTATATTTAAATATATATGTGTATGTCACTTATTGGTTCTGTTTCTCCAGAGAATCTAAGATACACTGCTTTTGTACTTTATGATTATTTTCGTATTTTATGATTATTTTAGTATTTTCTTCTTAAATGAGTAATTCTTATTTCTCTTACCATCATTAGTGGTACTTTGTTTTCTGATTTTTAAGTGATTGATAATGTAGAATCTAGTAAAAAAAAAATCAATGAATTTTTAAAAATATGTTTCTCTAAAAATATTTTTGTTTCTCTCTTTTTTTTTTTTTTTTTGTCTTTTAGGGCCTCAACCTTGGCATATGGAAGTTCCCAAGCTAGGGGTGTAGAGCTGCCAGCCTATGCTACAGCCACAACAACGGAGGATCTGAGCCACTTATGTGACCTACACCACAGCTCACATTAACCCACTGATCAGGGCCGGGGATAGAATCCGCATCCTCTTGGATACTAGTTGGGTTTGTTAACACTGAGCCATGATGGGAACTCTCTGTTTCTGCAATTTTTTTTTATTTAAGTTTCTGGATGATGACCAAACCAGTCCACTTAAATTATATACCAATTGGAGAGTTATTTCCCACATAATGATTGTGTAAATTCAATCCTTAAATTCACGAGGATAGACTTGTTATTAGAATTTTTGTGTGTGTGAGACATACCTATTCAGAATTCAGAGATGAAGAAACAAGAATTACAATATTTATTTCTATAAAAGAATTGTAAATTTGTTAATCCTGACTTTATGTATGTTCCCTAATCAGATGTCCTGTTCTGTGTAGGTCTCAGACTTTGCCTTCACTTTCTAAGTGGTAGGCCAGAAGGAATTGACAATGAGCCAGAGGCAAACTCTAACTCCATTATTTTTTTTTTCTTTACAATGATTTTTATTTTTTCCATTATAGCTGCTTTACAGTGTTCTGTCAATTTTCTGCTATATAGCAGGGTGTCCTTTTACATATACCTGTACACACTCTTTTTTCTTACATTATCATGCTCTATTATAAGTGACTAGATATAGTTCCCAATGCTATACAGCAGGATCTCATTGCTTATCCATTCCAAAGGCAGTAGTTTACATCTATTAACCCTAAATTCTAGATCCATCCCACTCCCTCCCCGTCTCCCTCGGCAGGCAACCACAAGTCTGTTCTCCATGTCCATGATTTTCTTTTCTGTGGAAAGGTTCATTTGTGCCGTACATTAGATTCTAGATATAATTGATATCATATGGTATTTGTCTTCTCTTTCTGACTTACTTCACTTAGTATGAGGGTCTCTAGTCCCATCCATGTTGCTGCAAATGGCCTTATTTTGTTATTTTTTATGGCTAAGTAGTGTTCCATTGTGTACACATACACCACATCCTCTTAATCCAATCATCTGTCCATGGACATTTAGGTTATTTCCATGTCTTGGCTACTGTGAATACTGCTGCAATGAACATAAGGGTGCATGTGTCTTTTTCAAGGAAAGTTTTGTCCGGATATATATCCAAGAGTGGGATTGCTGGCTCATATGGTACTTCTATGCATAGTTTTCTAAGGTACCTTCATACTGTTTTCCATAGTGGTTGCCCCAGCTTACATTCCCACCAACAGTGCAGGAGGGTTCCGTTTTCTCCACACCCTCTCCAGCATTTGTTATTTGTGGACTTATTAATGATGGCCATTCTGTCAGGTGGGAGATGCTTATTCATAGTAGTTTTGATTTGCATTTCTCTAATAATCAGTGATATTGAGCATTTTTTCATGTGCTTGTTGGCCATCCATATATCCTCTTTGTAGAAATGTCTATTCAGGTCTTTTGCTCATTTTTCTATTGGGTTGTTGGCTTTTTTGCTGTTGAGTTTTCTAAGTTATTTGTATATTTTAGAGATTAAACCCTTGTCAGTCGCATCGTTTGAAACTGTTTTCTCCCATTCTGTAAGTTGTCTTTTTATTTTTATTTTTTTGGTTTCCTTTGCTGTGCAAAAGCTTGTCAGTTTGATTAGGTCCCATTGGTTTATTTTTGTTTTTATTTCTGTTGTTTTGGGAGACTGACCTGAGAAAACATCTGTAAGGTTGATGTCAGAGAATGTTTTGCCTATGTTCTCTTCTAGGAGTTTGATGGTATCTTGTCTTTCATATAAGTCTTTAAGCCATTTTGTAACTCCATTATTTGATAACTATCTTATTTTGCAATATCGCATAGTTTATGGACTCTGAAAATTTTTCTTACTTTCTTACCTAGTTTTTCGTTTTTAAAGTTTTTTTTATTTTTTAAAAATTTATCCATTATTTTTAGATGCACTGTAAGAGGAACTTTTTAGTGAATATCTTTAATATAAAATTGTCATAAAGGACTCATGATTTTCTAAACCAGAATGAAATAATGCCCCTTATTATTCTATTCATTGGCTGAATATTGAGTTTGAAAAAAAGCTTTTAATAATGGTTGAGAAAGTAATATTTTTAACCATGAATTTTTTGTGTTAAATTTTGTAGAATACATTTGTACTGAAATGACTGTGTAATCTAAGTTTCAGAATGACTAGAAATAAGCAAATAAGTAAATAGTAAATGTAAAATAAATGATAAGCAAATTTGGTATTTCTGAGTAAAATCTTTGGTCAAGTTGTAGAAAATTGCTGTTATCTTTAGGAGGACTAAAAAAATGACAGTGATGTTTGAAAAGATAAAGATATGTTAATGCAACAGCAGCAATATTATTTCACTATGGATTAAAAAAGTAGTGTTCCCATTTTTTTCTCTCCCAGTGGGGAAAGGATGTAAATGAGAAAAGGCATAGAAAAGAAAGAATGAACTCTGAAAGAATATAATGTATCTGATCTTCCCCTAAGGAGAGGTGATTCTTTCTCCTTTCAATGAATTCTCAGTATTGCCTTTGATATTAAATCACAGTTACCTTTTAATAAAAGTTTTGTATTAAATTCTCTCTCTGCTGAGCACTTCTTAAATGACAAAAGCAAATAGCAGCATATTCTCTCTGGATACGTGATGTCTTTATTTGTGGAAAAAAAGTAATTTTTTAATAATGGCTGTCTATCCACTCTTCACGAAGCTAAAAGCAGGAGAGCTTTACAGTGAACTTTATCTTGCTGCCTAGTAGCTGCCTGGTTTCTTTTATGGTTGCTCTTGGGTCTTAATCATCTCAAAGCCCCTTGTATAAATCATAGCCCATAAATGTATTTGTTACAAGATTGAACAAATGAAGCACCCTTTAGCTTAGACTTGAACAATGAAAGAGAAATATTTAAAGTAAAAGCATTTCTGTTTCCAACTCTTCAGAGACAGATCAGTAAAGGAGTAATGGAATCACTAAAATTTAGTCTTATTGTACTGTTTATCATCGGGCCTTATTTCTCATATGTATGAATCACTTTGGAAAAACTTAATATATATTTTTAATGTTTATGATAAGTTTGAATTGCTTTTACAGTCATCTGTATCTTAAACACAAGAAAAAAGTCAGTAATATCTTTTGAGAATTATTCAGGAATGCCCAATATTAAATTTAAGTATTTATGAGACTAATTTTTCTCTATTTAAACATGGTCTTGTATCCTTTAAAAAATCAAAATCAAACATATTAAATATGAAAACTCTGTATGGTATTGTTTTCTTGGGTCTGCACTTAAAAACACACTGAAAAGACACTTATAAGGCTACTGAATTAAAATAATTTCTTGATTGTATCATTATAAATTTGGAAAGAATCTAAATGGTTAATTAAATTTATATTTTCCCTTATGCAGGCACAGAAATGTTTAAATTATTTACTCATCTTTTTATTTTTAATCGCTTATGGAGATTAATATTAAAACAAGCTTAGTAACTGTCTTTTTTTCTAAAGTTAGGATGATTCATCCCATGTGTATCTTATCTGTCTGGCTTCCTTCATGCTATAGTTTAAACATTTTTTTTCCTGGCAATTTTTGTTTTCAGAGTCATAGCTCCCAAAGTATATGTCAACTTTTGTCATTTGATTAAATAAAAAACATTATTTAATGATATATATATATATAATTTGACATAGACATTTAATATCATGAATATCATAAATCAATAGTTGCTCCTTGTCAGTCACCATTCTAAACACTTTAAATTTATTTACCCTTTACGATAACACTATAAAGTGTTCATTATTATATTTTTCACATGAGAAGTCTCTGGACTATTCAATAACACTATATCCATAGCTTTTATAAGTTTGAGGGGCCCCATGTAGGGGAGGAAAACACTTTCTTAGAGTCAGTTCTAGCACCTGCAGATTAAACTAATAGATTAACAGGAGGAAAAAGGTTGATTTTGTATGCATATGAGAGACAAGAAAAGAAGTAGCTAGTTCATTAAACGGTAGAGATTAAAGCTCATATACCTAATATAGTAGAGAAAGGGAGTGGGGAGAAAAGGCTTCTATGAGAAGAGAAAATACACTTCTTTAGAAAAATGAAAGTGTTTTTAAGAGAACAGATAGTAGATAAGAAAATTTGTGATAATATTTGTCTATACAGGTATGAGTGGTCTTTCTGTCAAGATCAGGGTATAAAACTCTAGAGAGTGAATTATTGCAGTTTCACATTGATGACAAAACTTGTCAATCTAAGAAAAAGAATAGAGAATTTTATTTGAGTCAACCTGGGGATTATCACCTGGGAATCTTTTAGAAAGCTCTGTGGGTCAAACCACAGTTATGTAAGTTTTTGAGACAAAGGGTTATATACAACAAAGGGTTATATACAACAAACAACAGTTTACATAGTCCAGATCTGCATGTAGTGGGTCATTGTGACCTTTTCAGGACTCAGAAAGGAATGTAATCTCCTAAGGAGTTACTTTTTTGCATCCAGGAGAAAATAGCAGGGTTTTTTGTTTTGCTTTGTTTTGTTTTGTTTCCATCTAGCAGGCCCTCCTTGGTCTTCTAAAGGGAACTAGTTAACTATGATGAAAAATGGACACTGAAGGGGAAGAGGTGGTGGCCCAAATGACAGAAAAAAAATTATGTTTAAATTTTTCTTGTACTGATTTAAAATAATTTTATTTCATCAGTTCCCATTTCGATCATTACTCTTTCAGTAGAAAGCATTAAGTGATCAAATATTTGGTCCCTCAGTACCAGAGTGGTTGCTTACCTGTCCTGTATCTGTCATTCCTGTGAATGTTGGGTTGCAATATCTTTTCTCTTAGAGAGTTGTACTGGTAAAATCTCTGGCAAGCACTAATGTCAATTCCCAAATGTCCAAATGCCATGTTTACCTTACATGTGCATTGTACTTGCTTATCATTTGATAGAGAACTATAGATATTATCAATAGTTTCAAGTTGTTTAGCTACCTTTATCTTAGTGGAAGTAGGTGACACACAGTGTGAAAGACAAAGAATAATCAGTTTGAAAATTATATAAATTATAATCAAAATTTCTAATAGAAGTCATTAGTAAAGATTTAAGCCCAAATCCTCCAAATAAAACCACTTTCCTAGAATGTCCCCTAAACTGAGAAGAGGATCATTCAGAGTGGAAATTGATTTTTCAAACACATCATAAAATAGGTTTCATTAAAATACTAATCAACTTCAAAATACAACATTCACAATAGTATAGCACAACTTCCAGCTTGGGAAGCAATTAGGTGATTTTGAAGACCATGTGATTTTGAAGGACTGCTTTTATCATCATAGAGGTTTCCAAATTGATCAAGCTAATGGCTTTTTACTATCATTCAAAGCTTGCCAACTAAATTTTGTTAAAGCCTCTGTGTGAATAATGACATCTACTCCAAGTACAGGGACACGTATCGTGGCCAAATGATCATACCATTAGAAACTTGATTGAATCCAGCACACTCTCATTAAAGACAGGGTTGACAGGGGCTGTTTCCAAGGCTGTCTGTAGGGGACCTTAAGTGCAGAGGAAACCAGTTGTGTATCTTCCTAACCAGTCTGGGAAAGCCAACGCCATAAGTTTGTTCCACAATCCACTGGAGCCCTTTAGGAGCTACCCAGTATATCCTTGGTCATCTTAAACAGTTGATTCCAAGCCAGTCACTGGTCCTTAAAGTTATAGTACACTGACAGTTTTCAGGTACTATCCACCCTAATTTATAAGTATTGTTACATTGGTTATCTTGGTATGATTGGTTTGCTCCCAAAAAAGTTCATATTTAGTTCACCATATCCTCAAGTAAGCCGAATAAATCCATACCACAGCTACGGAATAATGCCACCAGAGAGGGGCTGTTACATTTTTATGTTTAGCTGCAGTGATGCTTTGATAGGGATTGGGTAACATTGAATAAAAGGGAATATTTATGGCTGGATTCAGAACAAATGTCATTTTTGGGCAAATTAAGAGGGTGCCCCAATTAGTGATATTGGTGGTAGCTTATATTTTACTAAAATTTCTTTCTTCTGAAATTAAATCCCTAAGAAATAGCCAGTCTGAACCCTGGAGAGGTGAACTCCACCACGGAAATATAGAAGTGATGGACATAAGTATTTGGCCACAAACCCAGCAATTGAATTGATTTTTGAAACTTGTATATGATTAGCCCAAGGGGGAAAAGAGAAAGAATTCACAAGCAAAAGTATGAGGAATTATCAAAGTAATTAGTATACATACCTGGTCCAGCATCTTGAATCAACTGTCTACTTCAGATGTCACCTTCTTTTTGTCTTGTTCTGATAGTGCTGGCTTTAGTTAGTTGAAGCTAGATGTGAGAAACAGGAGTTATAGTCCATTCAGAAGGGGTGGCCCTTGTTAGGTAAGAAATGTGAATACAGGAACTTACTCTTTTAAGGTTTAAAGCACAGAGATTTGTAAATAAGACTTGATATGGCCCTTTCCAAAGTGGCTGTATGGAGTTCTTTCTTTTCCAATAGACAAAATCTCTAGGCTGTAACAGATGCTCCTAAAGGTCTTCATCTCCTGAGAGCTTGCTGTGAAAGGAATTAGTTACTAAATTTTTGTTTTCTTTGTTTTAAGAAGTTCTTCGCAATAATTTAATATAGTGCCTTTAAAGTAATGCTGGTTCATTCATGTCTTCATTTAAGTACATGAGTGGCACAGAGATGATTTCAAAAAGAGATAATTGATGTTTACCAAAAAGGAGTGGATTGAGATTGAGACGCACCAGTGGGGAAGCACTTTTGGCCATGAGAGATGAAAAGCTTCTGAGAGTTTTGCAGCTGAGTTTTGATAGTACCATTGATACTTTCTACCACTCCTGAAGACTGGGGATAATAAGTGCAGTGAAAATGCTGCATAATTGCTCAGATATCACAAATGGATTTAATTATTTGTCCAGTAAAGTGGATCCCTCAGTCACTATGCAACTTGGAAAGGATCCTCCAAACAGGAGTTATCCTTTCCAATAGCAATTTATTAATAAAGTCATTGCTCTCCTGCAGGGAAAATCTTCAACCCAGTGTGAAAACAGTACAGATCATTACCAAAATATATTTATATTCTTGAGATGATGGCATTTGGATAAAGTCCAGTTGCCATACCTCAAAAGGTCCCTTAGGAGGGGGAACGTGACTTTGATATTCATGAAGTGGTTTTCCAGGATTATATTTAGGGCATATGGTGCATTGGACATATGGCTTATGGGCTACTATAGGGGATGATTTACAAATATATTGTTTTCCCCACAAAATTACTCATTTCCCAGAGGTTGCTACTTTCAGTTAGTTACGGGAAATTCTGAGAAGAATTTTTCTGCATCTGTTGAATCTCAATGCTTAAAATAATCTTTATATCAACTCTGGGGTTCCAAATGGGTGCCCATACTTTCATGTGTTTACAGTAATAAATGGGACAGTACTATTCATTACATACCTATAGAATAACTTTATTCATTGATGTAATATGCTCACTGTGTGTTCCATAATGAACAAGTTAACAGTTTCATGTATTTTATTTTGTATAAACTATAGACATTACTTAGTAACCTTCATTTAGTGTCACATATAGGGGCAGAATTCTCTTTCCTGTTCTAGGGTATGTATTCAAATATCCAAGACCTGTCTTTTAGATTTCATATTTACAACTAAATATAAAGCAAATTTGTGGGTTGTTGCTAAACTCTTGGGATTCATGCCATTTGGAGGCTTTTATGACATATTAAGGCAAGAAGTTATGTAATTGTTCTGTAGTTTTTAAAAATGCCATGTTAATAGTCAAGAAACATCTTAGTTTTCCCAGAAAAGTCTCAGTTTATGTCTGCTACCCTTAAGTCCCATAAGTGTCTTGGTTTGGAAGATAAACTAGGTGGTTATGTCCCCTATAATCTCACTTCTGATAGTTTAGTTGTTATCCGACTGACCTTTATATAAAGGAGAAAAATACTGGGAGAACAATGCATGTTTCCTCAGCTGTAGCTGGTTATCCTGAAATGACAATCTACAGTAAAATACAAGAGTAAAAATAGAATTATGGCTATAGTAATGAAAATAAATGGATGTTTGCTCTCTTAAATACCCCATAAAACATTTTTGAAATAAAGCTTCACAAAACAGGTAAACTCTATAGGCAGGCACTATTGTTTCCAAATTGCTTCACAAAACACTACAGAAACACTACAGACCAGGAGTAGCAAGAGATATTTAAAGTGCTGAAAGGAAAAAATATGCAACCTAGAATACTCTACCCAGGAAGAATATCATTTAAAATAGTGAGCTCTCAACTTATTTCACAATGCTAAAATTAAAGTAGTGTTACTTCTCTGATTTCTGCAAACAATATTGTATTTTTTACTTTATTGCAGATCTTCAACCCTATGATCACAGAGACAGTGGTTTTAAAACTGTGATAAAAATGAAATTTTAGTGCACTGCCAACATGTCATATCTGTATTCAACAGGAGAAAAATCAAGTTCATTTCTCATGGATTTTCGAATTGTATGCACAAGTCCTACAATGTGATTGATTTCTCAAAAAAAAAGAGTTAATTGAATTTCAAGTATATTGAAATGATGTTTTCATTTTAATGTAGGGGAAGAAAATTTGCTACTGTAAAAAAAGTGTCTCTTAGGCATGAGAATTGATTTAGGTTATTATTATTTTTTTGTTAGTTTTTTTTTAGGGCCGCACCTGTGGCATATGGAGGTTCCAGGATAGGGATCTAATTGGAGATACAGCTGCCAGCCCATGCTACAGCCACAGCCATGCCAGATCCAAGTAGTGTCTGCGACTTACACCTACATGGCAGCTCATGGTAATGCCAGATCCTTAACCCACTGAGCGAGTCCAGGGATCAAACCCACAACCTCATGGTTCCTGGTCAGATTCGTTTCTGCTGCACCATGACAGGAACTCCCCTAGGCTGATTATTTTTGAGTCCCAGAAGACTCAGGAAGAATCTCTGACCTTACCCTGACTGCCTGCAGAATGCAGGTAGAGTAGAGGACCTGCTCCTGTTCCGGGAAGGCAGCCATCAGCATAGATAACCACTGTATTGACTCAGTGTGACTGACAGGAAGAAAACTAGCAAATACTGTTTATTAAAATTCCTCTCTGTGTCCCATTGTCTCTGCATGGTCCAGCAAACATTTGTTTACAACACATTTGCTTTCCCATCTCCTTGTCTGGTTATAGATCACAACTGATAATATTGTCTTTTGTCTCTATCTGAGGATGGTATAAGGTGAGGGCTTCAGTCATTTTGGTGAGTTCTCAGGTGTTCTGGATCTCTTCCATGTATACATGTTATTAATTTTCTGTTTAAATTTCTCCTGTTAATATACCTCATGTCAATTTAATTCTTAGACCAGCCAGAATAACCTAGAAGGATAAAAAAATTTCTTCCTCCCTAATACAATGTCTACAATCCCCAAAAACAAATTTAGGAAATTATTTTGTTAGAAATCAACATATAAAACATTATTTATAGAAACACCTTATCTAAAATAAAAATTAGATGATTAATACAAATAAGACTGATTAAAAATTAGATGATTAATACAAATAAGACTGATTAAAACCAGCTGTTTTCTTATCTTATCAGTGTCATTAAATGCTAGCATAATATTTAGAAAATTTTAAAAAATATATACTTGTAGAGAAATATGATTAATATTAAAATTTTTTAAAATATCTTTGGGTTTATTATAATATGACTCAACTTAATTTTCATAGTATTCACGTGTCAAGGCTAGCCTGTTAATTAAAACTGTTCTAAGTTCTATCAAATTGGCAGCTGCAAATTGTCATTTTATTCATCATCATCAAATAATCTTTTTCAGTAAAACATTTATTCAATCCTTATTTTAAATGAATTCATATGACAGTTCTCACTTTCATTATAGTTAAGATTAGAATTTTTTTATTTTGAAACTACAAATTTTAATCAGTATATTTCAAATATGAAAATTACAGTAAAATTAATTGCTTTTGAAAGACAAGTATTTTTTATCATTTACTGTTAATTTGATAAATTTGTTTTTATTTTCATACTAGTTTTGCTTTACTTTTGTAAAATGATATGTTTATGCTGTGAAATTTTAGAAATATAGAATTAGAATTAAAATGCCCTGTAAATACCAACATTTATGAATAACAGCTACTAATATTTTTATGTTATACCATTGTTTTTCCATTGCTGTTCGTATGTTTTATAGTGAAGACCTGTTACAAGAGCTTTCTGTGTTCATATCTTCCTTCCTTCAGCAGGCTACAATTCCTCTAATCTCAATTAGTAGCCAAGGTTATTTATAACAAAGGTGGTAGGTCTGCACACTTTTTCCCTTCGTTCCATTGAACATGCTACTTATTACACTTGAACCATTTTCTGCTCTGACTTGCTTACTTATGAACCTAAAACAATTTACCCTAACTAGGGTAGCACAGAGTACAGCTCTGCAAAGTGGTTTTTGGATACTTGGAGACAGTCTTGGTGGTGACAATGTAAGTGTGATGTAGAATGCGGATCCAAGGAAACTCAAAATCCTGTAATGTACTGACATTTTCTGGTTAAAAGACAGACCCTTCGCATTGAGAAATAGCCTTTAAGAAGAAGACAGTACTTTTAAGAAAAAAAAAATCTTACCTTGCTCAAGATATGAGAAAGTATGTTAGTTCTAAGCATGTTTCTTCTTCTGAGTTTTGCTTCAGATTATTTCTTAGTATGCTTCCTGCACCATGATTAGGGATTGTGGCATTTTTCCTAACTTCATTATAGATGGACTATCTAGTCTCCATTTTCTTGTTTTGTTATTGTCAGTGGATTCAAGGAACCAGGAGTATTACAATAGGTGTCTTTTACCACTCTTAACCTCTACCTAAGGATATTTAAACACCTGTGAAAAAAGGTAGAAGTGAAATAAATTGCACAGTAATGATTATAAAAAGAAGAGTGGGGCTAGGATGTCAGGTATATTAGAACAGGCTATATACAGGGAAGAGCCATGCCATTCGTTGTAGAAGAGAAGAGAAAGGACGTGTTTTATGCCAATAAAAAGGTTGCTGGTTATAGGAAATTAAATATACTCTTGCATATCAGCGATATTTTCTCTATCCTAATTCTTTCAAAACTCTAGATTCTCATGTTCAACACTTCCTCAATCATACTGTTTGAGTGAATATTATATTACCTCAACCTTAAAAAATCAAAAACTAAACTGCGCATCATCTTGAAAATCTCTATCCATAGACTTCCTTGTCTCATTGTTACCAAAACTCTATCAATGCATGTACACAGATTAAGAACACTAGAGTCATCCTTGGAGCCTTACTTCTTTGCCATCTAAGTTCCATATATCACAAAATTATATTCGTTCTACCTTATATAAAATATGACCACTTCGAACTCCTCCCACTGTTCAACCCTAGAGCAAGTCACCATCATCTCTTACTTGGATTACTGTCTCTTACTTGGTCTTTCTACTTTAGCTCTTACTAGAGAGAATAATCTGTTTTTATGTTTGTTTATTTCTTTTGGCCGACCCATAGTATGTGAAAGTTCTTAGGCCAGAAATTGAACCTATGCCACAGCTGTGACCTGAGTCCCTGCAGTGACTGTGCCAGATTCCTAACCGGCTGCACCACAAGAGAAATCCCCAGAGAGCCAGCTTTTATTAAAGCATGCAGAATGTTCCTTTTCATACCTAAATTTAATCTTGTCATTTTGCTCAAACCCTGCCATGATTCTCCCATGTCATGCAGAGAAAATATCAAGAGTTTTACAGTGGTCTACTCTGCAACATTCTCTCTTCACTCTGCTCCATGCACCCTCTCTCCTTACTGTCCCTCCAGTAAGTCTGGGTCCACCGTTGTCTTATGGTCTATGCCCTAGAAATTTGCCTGGAGCATCCTTATCCTTTATGTTCAGGGCTAACTTCTTCACCTCTTTTAAATCTTTACTCACATGGTATTCTCTTATTAGAAGCTATAATTAACTATACTTTTTAATATCTCCCTTCCTTAGACTCTTGTTTTCTCTTACCTGGTTTAAATTTTTTTTATTCATATTGTTACTCCCTTTAAACAATACATTTTAACCCATTTATTAAGTTTAGTTCTTATTATTCAGGTCATGAGAGAACTTGTCTGTTTTATTCATTGATATATCCCAAGTACATATAACAGGGTCCAGCCCAGAGTGGGTACTCAGGAAATAATTATTGATTGAATGAATGAAAGAATAAATGTAAAGCTGAAAGGGGAGACTATCTTTTGAGAGTGATGAAAGGATAAGGTAGGGCATGCTATGGTTTCTTTTTCTCCTACAATATAAAATTTCCCTCATTATTGTTTTATTATTGTTTATTTTTTATTTTTATTTATTTTTTTAGGGAGTTTTAGAATGTTAGCAGCTTGAATTCCAATACTGTGGTTGCTAGGAGAGGGGAAAATATCATGACACACAATATTTCTCTTTTGGAATTTAAAGTTTGAGCACAAAGTTTGAATAGGAAACCCACAAGTCTTCTCTATAATCTCTTTAGTACAATGAAATTCATATCCTCAGTATAACTTCAGTATGTCACTGAGCAACCCCTGAGCCTTATTTCTCTATTTCTTCAGCAGGAAAATAAAAATACAAGATAACTTTTTAAGTGTAGGGATTTTGAATTTGTTATCCTTTTAAGTTATTCATTAGAATCTTATCTTTTTTTAGTGCTAGCATTTTAAGTCAAATGATTTGGGATGAATACAATAGGAAAATATAAAGATAACTAGGAGCTTTTTGTTTAGACATTTGAAAAATTACAACTAGTTGAAGAAATTGATTTTGCCTATTTCTACTTAATCTCTTAATGTACTTGGCTACCCTCAACTCTCTATAGGCATATGTGTATAGATATATAAAGTTTGTGGAAGCTGTACATAAGTTAATATTTCTCTTGTTTTTACCATAACCTCTCTCTTGGGAAAACCAGTATGTTTTATTCAGGCTGTTGCACTAGAACATTTATTAATGGTGAACATCTCAAAGTTTATAGATTTAGCTACAAAGGAGTCACCCATGCATCTGAGTAGAGGTAAGGAGGAGTGGACAGTGAGTCCTGTCTGAAGGGTGAAGGTGGTTATTTCTTGGAATATGTGAAAGCAGTGTGGTCCTTTGGAACACAAAATGGTAGGAGGGTTTCTTTATAGTCATTCTTTTCCAGAAGCCCACGTCTCAGCTAAACCAAAACTTACACCCATTTTATACCTACTAATCTAAAAACAATGTGAGACTACATTGCACGTTCTATTTAATGAATGAATCTAGCTTATAGCAGAAAAACAGTGAATCTTTTACTAAAGAGATTTTGTCAAAAAAAGGTTCCCATGAAGGGATTACATTTTGGCTTGAGCATAATTTATTTATGTTACATTCAGTAGATATGGATAACATTGCATTCGGTTACATTTGTCTCTATTGTCCTCTTTGAAAAATATTAATTTAAAATGTTCATTTTAAATCAAGCTCACTAATACTATTAAATGAGTCAAAAGGAACACCTTAGAATCATATTATTTCTCTTACATGAATTGTTTTTTTTTAAAAATAAAAACCTCAATATACTTATTACGCATAGCTCTGTGTGAATTTCCAGTCTTCAAATCTGTTTTTATAAAAACATTAACATCATCATTATGTGAAACACTGGATATAACTAAAATCAACTCATTTGTGCACGAATACTGCATTGTATTCTTTTAAGTAAGCATATCGTTCCGAGAAATGTTTATGATTTTTTCTAAAGTATAGAAATTTATACCCCATAGGGAAAAAGTATACAGTATGCTATCTTTTAAAGCCTGCTTAGTATTATTCAGAAGAGTAAAACATAAGACTTTAAAATAATAAATGATGTTTACTTATATAATAAACATTTTCAAACCGTGCAAGAAACTTGAAGATTGAAAGTACATTTCAGACAGTAAGTTCTTTGGGTTAAGCTAACAAAACAGGATGTTAGGCAGTATGAGAATCACTGCTATCAAGACAGAGACAAAAATTAAAATGTCTACCCACAACCCTTATTAGTTTATACATCTAGCTCAGGTTTAAGTAAATATTTAATAATTAAAAATTCTTATATATAGTATATGATTAATTTTTCTGTCTGCCTTTTTCTATTCCACTACATAATCTCTGAATATATTAGACAAATAACAATGGAGGGTAGAAATCATTGGCTTAGATATTTTACAGGATGAAAGACTAAAAAACATAGATTTATGATCTATCCTGGAAATAGCAGTTTACTAGAGGATTGGAAATTTATAGGAACGTTCACTGAATAAAAATTCACTAAATTACTTAACTCCATTAAGTTTTAACAGGTGTAGGCAGTGTGTACAAGTTTCCATTATAGGATTCCAATTTCTTGAACTCACCTCTATGATGCCTGAAATGGCATGTAAAGGAATAATGATAACCGGAAATTAAAATTAGAATAAAAGAGTCATTGGATAAGTTTATCGAGGTCTAATCATTTTTAGAATGTTTACTTACATACATAGAACTAAAACTATCTAAAATGTATTTAAGTGGTATAGAATGTCCAGATAATAATAGAAATTAAAAGTAAAAAATAAAATTTGAAAAATGTATGTATATGAAAGCCATTATGCACATAAAACTCTAACAAATGATATTCCTCCATTTTGAATTTCTTCGTGATTTTATGTTTTTTCTTTTTTTTTAACCTTGCCTCTTCTACTATAAAATTAATTTCAGAATAGAATACATTTTTACTTCCAAGTTTTGGCAAATATTTATATCAAATATACATTTATGTCTTTGGTGATATTTTTTAGTGGCTGCACCCATGGCATATGGAAGTTCCTGAGCCAGGTATTGCATCTGAGCTGAAGCTACAATGGATGCTGCATCTATGGCAATACTGGATCCTTTAACCCAGTGCACTGGGCGGGGATCCAGACATCATCTCCTTAGTAACCTGAGCTGCTGAGGTCAGATTCTTAACCCACTGAGTGAGAACTCCTTAGTGAAATATTGTTGATTCTTCTCTCCATATAGATTTTTTTTTTGTTTATCCATTTCTTTGTGCATCTATATTTCATTTAATTCCTAAAATTTTCAAGCACTGTGCTTAGAATACAATTATGAACAAGATCAATACAGGTGCTTTCTCACTGTGAAGCTTCTAATCTCATTGAAAAGATAAACTTTATGCACACCGCAGAGATATTGTGGGTTCAGTTCCAGACCACCACAATAAAGTGAATATTATCATGATAATAAAGCAAGTTACATGAATTTGTATAAAAGTTTTGTTGACCTGTACTATGGTCTATTACGTGTGCAATAGCATTATGTCTTTAAAAGTTGTGTGTACCTTAATTTAAAAAAAACTGTGTTGCTAAAAATGATAATCATGATTTGACCCTGCAGCAAGTCATAATCATTTTCCTAGTGGAGGGTTTGAAATATGTGAGAATTACCAAAATGTGACACAGAGAGACAAGGTGAGCAAGTAGTGTTGGAAAAATGATGCTGGTAAATTTGCTCAATGCAAAGTTGCCACAAACCTTCAATTTATAAGAAACACAAGGTCTGCAAAGCATAATAAAGCAAAGTGCAATAAAATGGGTATACCTATGCAATAAATTACAAGTGTAATGATTGTAAAGGGATGACTCTCAGTATTCTGTGGGTGGATTTGATAGAACCCAAATTAAGCTGTGCTCTTAGGTGAGCACACTTCTAAGAGAACAGTAGGAGTTAGTGAGATCTTTTCAGGTACGGAAAGACTGGCCCAAAACTTGAAATAATCATATCAAATAAAGTCAATATGGCTAATGTATTGTATTCATCAGGGTTCTCCAGAGAAATAAAACCAATAGGATGTGTGTGTGTGTGTGTGTGTGTGTGTGTGTGTGTGTATGTATTTACTTATGTTACTGTTTTTTTGTTTTGTTTTGTTTTCCAGCATGCAGACAACATATTGCGGGATTCTGCTGCCACCAAAACTATGTGATCCAATTCCTACAATAAATTTCCCTATATATTTATATCTATATATGTATATCTATATCTATATATATCTGTATGTGGAGACATTTATTAAATTATATAACCCAGTGTAGTGTGTTTATATATATAGAGAGAGAGAGAGAGAGAGGTGAGGAGCTTTATTATACGAATTGGGTCACACAGTTTTTTGTTTTTTGGGTTTTTTTTTTGTCTTTTTGCCTTTATGTAGAGCCGCACCCGCGGCATATGGAGGTTCCCAGGCTAGGGGTCTAACAGGAGCTGCAGCTGCCGGCCTTCGCCACAGCCACAGCAACGCGGGATCCGAGCCGCACCTGCAACCTTCACCACAGCTCATGGAAACACCGGATCCTTAACCCACTGAGCAAAGCCAGGGATCGAACCCGCAACCTCATGGTTCTTAGTCGGATTCGTTAACCACTGAGCCACGAAGGGAACTCCTGGGTCATATGGTTTTGGTAGCAGCAGAACCCCACAATATGCTGTCTCCATGCTGGAAAACAAGAAAAACCAGTAGTATAAATCAGTCTGAGTCTGAAGGCCCTAGAACCAAGAGCTCCTGGCAGGAGAAGATGGACTTACCAGCTCAAGGAGAGAAAGAAAATTCCCTTTCATCAGGCTTTTGTCATTCAGGCTCCTAAGAGTTGGATGAGGGTGGATCCCTTCACTCAGCCTGTTGAATCAAATGCTAATTTCTTCCAGACACACCCAGAAATGATGTTTGACCAGTTATCTAGGTATCCCTTATTTAGGCCAGTCACACTGATGCATAAAGTTAACTATCACAGGTATGAAGAACCAAGGAAATGGAATTGTGAAAGGAATCAAGAAAGATAGAAGAAAGCAAACCCTGCACAACATTTTGACTGGATTTTGGGTCTGTTCAAACATCAACAGGAAGCTAGCGAATTGTTTTATATATTAGTACACAGTCATTTACATTTGATAAAGGTGATCATAGCTAAAGGATGAAGAATAAATCATAAAGGAAAAGAGTTGATGTTGAAAGGTTAAGGGAGTATTAAAAATAGCAAGATTTCATTCGTTTTTATGGCTGATATTCCTGTGCGTGTCTACATATATCACATCTTTATTCACTCATTTGTCGACAACATGTATGGACCTGTAGGGTTATTATAATTAAATAAATCAGATAGAGAGCGATAAATACTGTATATTTTCACTTAATATTTAGAACTATAAAACAAAGCAAATGAACAAATATAACAAAACAGAAGTAGACTCACAGATACAGAGAACAACCGGTGGTTATCACAGAAGAGAAGGGTGGTGGGAGAGGAAGAGATGAAGGGGAGTAAGAGGTACAGTCTGTCAGTTATGAAATAAATATCAGGGATGTAATATACAACAACAGGGTATATAGTCAGTATTTTATAAATTTATATGGTGTATAATCTATAAAAATATTGAATATATCATACACCTGAAACTAATATAATATTGTATGTCAACTATACTTGAATAAATCAAAGAAGAGAGAATATTACAATAGTCTACAATTGGCCCAACATTGCACATCAACTATACTTTAATAAAAACATTTTTTAAAAAGAAAAAAATCTACTGAAGAAATTATTTCTCACTTGACAGTGAGGAACAAGATAGTGGATGTGCTTCAGACATATATGGGATAGAATAAAGTGTACTTATAAATAGAATTAATAGGAAAAGAGAATTAAGAATAATTCAGATTTTGGATTCAGGGAACTAGGTAAAGCGTGGTACAGTTTCCTGATTTAAGTAGCACAGAAAGAGCAGTATGTTTGTAAGGGAAAATGGTGTTGAATGGGAAGTATCTGTGAGACATTCAAAGGTGGATGTCAGTAAGATCTTACATATACAGGTCCTGAAGCAAGATTAGCTGGACATAAAAATATGAGGGCTTTTATATATAGATTATAATTGAATGAATGAGAGTAGATACAGATTTAAAAGCACAAACAGAACAAGTACAAATCCCGGAAAGCCTCTAATAATTAATTAATGTATATATGTGTGTGTGTGTGTATATATGTATATATATGGAGGACCTGACAAAGTATTAGAATATCCAGAGAAACAATAGGAAAAGTTAAAATATCATTTAATTATATTACAAAATACAAAACAAATAGTATTTCTAGAGAGAAGCAGCTCACTCCAAACAGTACTGATGTGAGGGTAAGGAAAACTGTAATTTAAGTATATCCATTGCCTTACTAAATGGGATTACTGACAACAATATTTAAAGAAAATTTTGGAAGAATTTTCTATGTACCCTACCTTGTAATGAGATTAGGAATAGCCTGCTGATGAAGATTTGGAAATAACATGTGTAAGGAACTCTCTAGGAAAGTTTGCTTATTTTAGCTTCATAGAGGAAGTATCTACCTAAATCTCAAGAACAGTTACTGGCTGCTCACTAATTCTATGTTCATTTTTATTTTATTAAAACTGTGCATAATTTTAAATATATATATATATATATATATATATACATATATAGTTTTGGCAAAAAAATCATCTGATGTTTCAAAATTGTGCTTTCTATACTTTAAAAAACATTTTTTCTTTGTTCATCCATCAGAGGGTCACTTACTACATTTACAAGGACTGATTTATATTCAGTTTGATGGAGTCATATAAAAACAAACTCCCATCCAATTTTTTAAAAGACTTTATTTTTTATCGTGGTTTTAAGTTTACAATAAAATTGAGAGGAAGGTGAGATTTCCTGTTTATCTCCTGCTCTTACATGTGCTTAACTTACCCCATTATTCACATCGTTCACCAGAATGGAACATTCATTACAATTTATGAACGTACACTGACACATCACAGTCACTGAGCCCAAAGTTTACCTAGAGGTTCACTCTTGGTGTTGTATACTCTAAGGGTTTGAATAAATGTATGATGACATATATTCATTATTATATTATCATAAGTAGTATTTTCACTGCTCTAAAATCCTCTGTGCTCTGCCTGTTCATTTCTCCCCCTAACAACAACCACGGATCTTTTTTTGTCTCCATAGTTTTGTCTTTTCTAAGATGTCATGTATTTGAAATGGTAAATTACATAGCCTTCTGGGATTGGCTTTGTTTACTTAGTAATATATATTTAATGTTATTCATGTCTTTTTGTGGCTTGATAATGCATTTCTTTTTAGTATTGAGTAATATTCCATTTTCCTCTTGGTGCCATGGTTTATTAATCCATTCACCTACTGAATGGCATCTTGGTTGCTTCCAAATTTTGGAATTATAAATAAAGCTGCTATAAACATTAATTATTATAGTATCAACATGTTTTTTCAACATCAGGTTTTTGTATAGATCTAAGTTTCCAACTCCTTTGGGTAAATATCAAGGAGCACAAATGGAGCACACTGGATAATACAATAAGAATATGTTTAGTTTTCTCAGAAAACATATTGCCTTCTGACATAGGTGTGTCATTTTGCATTCCCACAAACAATGTATGAGAGTTCCTGTTTCTACACATTCTTGTCACCATTGGGCAGTCAGTATTTTGTTTTTTTGCCATTCTAATAGGTGTGTAATGGTAACACATTGTTGTTATAATTTGCATTCTCCTGATAGGATATGATGTTGAGCATCTTTTCATATGCTTATTTGCCATCTGTATATCTTTTTTGGTGAGGTGTCTGTTAAGATATTTGGTCCAACTTATTAATAAGGTTACTGTTTTCCTATTGTTAAAATTTGAGTTATTTATATATATTTTTTTATAACAGTCCTTTAATAGTTGTGTCTTGCAGAGTTCCCTCTGTGGCACAATGGGTTAGAATCTGACTGCAGAGGCTCAGGTCACTGCAGAGGTATAGTTTCAATCCTCGGCTGGTGCAGTGCGTTAAAGAATTTAGTATTGTAGCAGCTGTGGTGTAGGTCACAGCTGCAGCTTGGATTCAGTTCTTGGCCTAGGAACTTCCATATGCTGTGGTACAGCCATTAAAAAAAAAAAAAAAAAAACAAGAAAACAAACAAAAAAGAACAGTTGTGTTTTGCAAATATTTTCTTTCAGACTGTGTCTTGTCTTCTAGTTCTTATAATCTTGTCTTTTGCAGAGCACAAATGTTTAATTTTAATGAAATCCAGTTTATCAGTTATTTCTTTTATATATCACATTGTTGCAATTGTGTCTAAGAAGGTATCACCAGACCCAAGGTCGTCTAGGTTTCTCCTATGTTTTCTTCTAGCAGTTTTATATTTTTATGTTATAAATTTAAGTCTGTGATCCATTTTGAGTTAACTTTTGCAAAGAATGTAGCATATGTTTCTAGATTCCTGATTTTGCATGCACATGTGCAGCTATTCCAGTACCATTTGTTGAAAACACTATTGTTTCCCATTTTATTGTCTTTGCTCCATTGTCAAAGATCAGCTAACTGTATTTATGGGGCTCCATGTCTTGGCTTTCTCTTCTGTTTGATTTGTCTATTTGTCTTTTTTTTGGGGGGGGCAGTAAAGCACTGTCATCATTACTATAATGTTATAGTAATTCTTGATGTTACTTAATGTCAGGTTCATTAAATTCTCCAGCTTTCTTGTGTTTCCATTTCAAGTCATTTGCCTCTCTGTGAAAACTCCAGAATCTGTTTGTCTATATACATAGAATAACTTGCTGGTATTTCGATTGGGATGGCATTGAATTCTTAGATGAAGTTGGAAAGAATTGTCATCTTGACAGTGTTAAATATTCCCATCCATGACATGTAATATTGCTCCTTTTATTTAGTTCTTTTTAATTTTGTTCATCACAACTTTGTAGTTTTCTTCTATAGATGTTTATATTTATAATATTAATATGTATTTCATTTTGTATAGTGCTAATATAAATGATGTTGTGTTTGCCACTTCAAATTCCATTTGTTCATTGTTGATATATAGGAAAGCAATTTTTTAAAGAAAATCTTAACCTTATATCCTACAACCTTGCTATAATTGTTTATTAGTTCCTGAGATTCCTATTTTGTCATTTCTTTCAGATTTCCTGTATAGACAATCATGCCATCTATGAACAAATACCATTTTATGTATTCCTCTGCACTTCATGTACCTTTACTTCCTTTTCTTATTACATTAGCAAAGACTTAGTTACAATATGATGTTGAAATGGAGTCATGAGAGGTGACATCCTTGCCTTATACCTGCTCTTAGTGGGAAAGTTTCTCATTTCTCACTATTAAGTATGATAACTGTAGGTTTTCTACAAATAGTCTTTATCAAGTCAAGAAATTCCCTGCCCCCCCCATTCCTAGTTTCTTGAGAATTTTTATTATGAATGTGCTGGACTTTGTGAAACGCTTTTCCACATCTATTGGTGATTGTGTGACTTTTTTGTCTGTTGATATGACAGATATTTTTCCTAATATTGAAACAGCATTGCATACCTAAGATAAATCTCACTTAATTGTAGTATATAATTTTAAATACGTTTTTATATTTACTGAATTTTTGAGGATTTTAACATCCAGCATCATCTTTTTCTTATTCCTACTCTTCTTCCCTATTCCTATAAAATCTTTTCTACTGTGACAATTTATAAAACTGAATATAGAATAAACTGTAAAGAGTGAACATACTTCTAATTAAATCACTCTACCAGAGTCTAGAAGTCTAGAAGGCAAAAGCAGGTCAAGAAGGATGGCACAAGAAACAGAATAAACAAAGTAGTTAAGCCTCCCTTGATGTTCTTTTCACTTCCTTTTCCCTGATAAAGACTCTACTCAGTAACCCAGTGGGGACTGATTGATAGCCAATATTAAGTTCACAATTGAATTACTAATTCAGTTTAGCTATTCATTTCATTAATAAATTTGTATAGTAATTCATCTAAATTTGTGATCACCAATGCTTTATCAGGAAATCTTTCTTCTGAGCAAGGGACTATAATTAGAAGTGTGACCAATGACCACATAATTCAAACACCTAAGCGTTATAACCATTTTTAAATTTTTTTCCACTATAACCAGCTGCTACATAATTCTGTAAATTTCCCTTCTTTGGAGTTCCTGTCGTGGCTCAGTGGTTAACGAATCCGACTAGGAACCATGAGGTTGCAGGTTCAATCCCTGGCCTTGCTTATTGGGTTAAGGATCCTGCGTTGCCATGAGCTGTGGTGTAGGTCACAGACACAGCTCAGATCTGGCATTGCAGTGGCTGTGGCATAGCCTGGCGGCTACAACTCGGATTCGACCCCTAGTCTGGGAACCTCCATATGCCGTGAGTACGGCCCTAGAAAAGGCAAAAAGACAATGAATAAATAAATAAATAAATTTTCCTTCTTTAATATACTCATATTAGTTTTCTTTTAATTATTTTTATGGGCTTTTATCTTTCACCTGATTTTCTGTAATCATTGCATTAAATACTCCCATTTCCAAATTCATATCCTCCAAGACATTCTAAAATAGCAATTTATTATATTACCTCTTAGGTTAAATGTATATCTCCTTAAACCAAGTTCCAGTGGAAAAATACTTTTTACTATTCCATAAAGATCCTTAGTGTTGTGATTCTAAAATTTATCCATTCTCATATTGATAGGAATTTCCTTGATTTCTATGTTTTTGCTATTATAAACATTTCAATAGTAATAGCTTTAAACATTTTGTGTGTTTATATGACTATATCTAGAGACTATACAATTTGAATAAGTGGGTCAACTGCAAATATTTGTTTTTTCAAGATAATGTCTAAGTGTTTTCTGATGTAGTCTAGAAATTTATACTTTCAAATAACAGTGTTTTACAATATCCCACTATATTTTAATTGCCATTTTTTGGTACATCAAAGTATAAGCTTTGCCAACATAGTGGATATAACATTGTATTGATTGTAGCGATATTTTTATTTCCCCCATCACAATTAAGGTTGAACATTTTCGTATGTTATTTAATGGCACTTTTTACCTGTATTTAATTTTTATTTCAAAGCCTGGTAATTTCCAGGGTTTCAGAAATGACACAGTTAAATTAATAGTTTAATCATTTGTTTGGATTCTAAGATAGTTAAACAAGATGAATTTATGTCTACTGTATGTAATTTCTAAATCACCACGGCTGGGTAAAACAGAAGTTGCATGATATTCTCATGTTATCATTTAAATTTTCTATGTTTTTGTATACATATACAGTGATATGTTAGACTATAAAAACAGATTTTAAATAGTTTCCAAGGTCATAAGTATGTATTCAGTATGTTAAGGCTCTTTGTTGATGCTCATGCTTTCAATAGCAGTGTTCTTTCAAGTTAAATAATCATTTTTAGAAGTCACTGGTTTGCTTATAAGAACACACAAAGATGGAGATTTTGCAGAAAGAGACTTTAAAAAAATTAAAATATTTCGTTCCAGCTGGCATAGGTACCATGCTCTCCAAAGAAATCAAGCAAGTTCAATCTATCACCCACGTAGCTGGAAAGATGACCACAACTGATATAAATACATAAATAAGAAAATATGGAAAGCAAGAGCTAAAAGCTGTAGCCTATACCTGCAGCATATTGCCAAGAATAGAAGGAGCAAAAGGCATAGAAATGTAAAAATATTTGAAAGAACTATTCGTTTTGTATTGTTTGCAGTAGTTCTCTTAATTAAGGAAGCATTTTATATACTAGTTATATATCCCTTATGATATTTTTGAAGCATTCTCCAAGCTTTTATAAATTCCTGGATGTATACCACTTTAATATGTGTACCTCAGTCAAATGTTATTACTTATCTTTGTTATCTGCAGTCAGATTTAAAAGACAAAATTATACTTAGGTGAAAGTATATGGTGGTAGTGAATAATAAAATGCCTCCCTCTAGATTTTATTTTATTTATTTTATTGAAATATAATCAACGTACAGCATTATGTTAGTTTCAAGTGTACTGCATAGTTATTTGACAGTTGCATATAAATGATCACCATGATAGGTCTCATAACAAATTGTCTTCATACAAAGTTAGTAACATGATATTGACCACATTCTTTATCGTGTATTTTATATTCCTTTGGCTTATTTATTTTATAGCTGGATATTTGTACCTCTTAATCCACTCCAACTAATTCACTGCCCTGTATCCTTCCCCTCTGGCAAAAACCCATTTGTTTTCTGTATCTGTGAAGCTGTTTTCTTTCAGCTTTGTTTGTTGTGTTTTTTAGATTCCACATTTAAATTAAATTATACAGTATTTGTCTTTTCTGTCTGACTTATCTCACTAAACATAATAACCTCTAAATCCATCAGTGTAGTCACAAATGGCAAGATTTCATTCTTTATGGCTAATTTTATATTTTGTGTTTATATACACACATACATTATTACATCTTCTTTATCCATTCATCTGTTGATGGACATTTAGGTTGCTCCCATATCTTGGGTCTGGAGAACAGTGCTACAACAAACATTGGCATCCTTGTATATTTTCAGCTTAATATTTTTGGGCTTTTGGGGTAAATACCCAGAGGTATAATTGCTGACAAATATGGCCATCCTATTTTAATTTCATGAGGAACTTCCATACTGTTTTCAATAGAGACTACACCCGTTTACAATTAAAACAAACAGAGCACAAGTTTTTTTTATATATATATTTTCATCAACACATTATTTACTGTCTTTTTGGTGATAGCTAATCCGACAGGTATGAGGTATTATCTCATTGTAGTTTTGATTTGCATTTCCCTGATGATTAGTGATGTTAAGCATCTTTTCGCATTTCTGTTGGCTATCTGTGTCTTTTTTGGAAAAATGTATATTCAGATCCTCTGTCCATTTTTTAAATCAGGTTGCTTGGGGTTTTATTGATATTGAATTATATGAATTTTTGTATCTTATGGATATCACCCCATATCAGATATACCACTTGCAAGTATCTTCTCCCATGTATTAGGCTGCCTTTTCATTTTGTTGATAATTTCTTCTGCTGTACGAAAGCTTTTGAATTTGATGTAACCTCATTTGTTTAATTTAGCTTTCATTTTTATTGCCTGAGAAAACAGTTCCAAAAAAATATTGGTGTGATTAAAGTCAAAGAGCATGCTGCCTATGTTTTCTTCTAGGAGTTTATGGTTTTAAGTCTTACATTTAAATGTTTATTCCATTTTGAGTTTAATTTTATATATGGAGTCATAAAGTAGTACAGTTGATTCTTTTGCATGTAGCTGTCTGGTTTTCTCAGCACCGTTTATTAAGGAGGCTTTTTCTCCTACTCTGTATTCTTGTCTCCTTTGTTGTAGATTAATCAAACATGTAAGTATGGGTTTATTTCCAGGGTCTCTATTCTCCATTGATCCATGTGTCCTGAAACTTTACTGAATTCATTTATGAATTCTGATAGTCTTTGATGGTGTCTTTTGGATTTCTGCCTGTAGTATTATGTCATCTACAAACAGTGATCATTTTATTTTTTTTTCCAGTTTGGATTTCTTTAATTTCTTTTTCTTATCTGACTGCTGTGGCTAAGACTTCCAATACTACGTTAAACAAAAGTGGTGAGAGTAGGCTTCCTTGACTCATTCCCAAATAGAGGAAATTCTTTTAGCTTTTCACTGTTGATCATGATTGCCACTGTGGGTTTGTCATGTATAACATATATGTTGAAATATGTTCCCCATATACATATTCTGTTGAGGGTTTTTTAATCAAGAAGAAATGTTGAATTTTGTCAAACGATTTTTCTGCATCTATTGTGATGATTGTATGATTTTTGTTTTTCAATTTGTTAATGTAGTATATCAGCATTAATTTTGGATACTGAATCATTCTTGCATCTCTGGGATAAATCCCACATGATCACTATCTATTATCCTTTTAAATGCAGTTTTAATTTTTTTTTTTGGCTAACATTTTGTTGAGGATTTTAACATCTATATTCATCAGTGATATGGGCCTATAATTTTTGACTTTGTATTGTCTTTGTCTTGGTTTTGGTAAAATAAATGTGGGATCTGTCCTTCCTCTTCATTTTTTTGAGATTGTTTGAGAATGGTAAATGTTAACTCTATTTTTAAATGTGTGACATTATTCACCTGTGAAGCTATACAGTCCTGGACTTTTTTTTTTTTTTGGATTACTAATTCAATTTTTTTGCTAGTATTTGGTCTCTTCCTATTTTGTGTTTCTTCCTAGTTTAGTCTTGGGATTTGGATATTTCTAGGAGTTTTTCCACTTTATTCTAGGCTGTCCATTTTATTGGGGTGAAAATATTCTTAGTAATATCTTATGATCCTTTGGATTTCTGTAGTGTCATTTGTAACTTCTCCATTTTTCCTTCTTTTTCCTATTGTTTTCTTTTTTCTTTTCATTTCACGACCACCCTCATGGCATATGGAAGTTCACAGGCTAAGGATCACAGTGGAGCTGCAACTGCCGGCCTCCGCCACAGCCATGGAAACACCAGATCCGAGCCACATCTGTAAACTATGCCACAGTTTTTGGCGGTGCCAGATCCTTAACCCACTGAGTGAGGTCAGGGATCAAACCTGTATCCTCATAAATACCATAGCAGATTCTTAACCTGTTGAGCCACAATTGGAACTCCCTTCAATTTTATTTCTGATGTTATTTATTTGAGCTATCCATTTTTTTTTCTATGAAATTTTTGGCTAAATGTCTATCAATTTTATCTTTTCAAAAGATCTTTTGATTGAGCTATTCTATTGGTTTTTTAGTCTCTTTTTTATTTACTTTTGCTCTGATAGTTATTATTTCTTTCCAACTACTAACTTTGTGTTTTGTTTGTTCTTATTCTAGTTCCTTTAGGTGTATGGTGAGATTGTTTGAGACTTCTTTTGTTTCTGGTGGTAGGCTTTTTTACCTGCAGAATATTCCATGTGTACTTGAAAAGAAGGATATTTTACTTTTGTTGGATGAAATATTCTATGTGTCTATCTATTAATTTTACTGGGTTTAATATGGCAGTTATTGCCAGTAATTTTTTTCAATTTTTTTTCTGGATTATCTCTCCATTGATATAAATGTGTGTTATAGTTTCCAGCTATTGCTGTGTTATTGTTAGTTTCTCCCTTTAGATTTCTTAATATTTGCTTTATGTATTTAGGTGCTTCTGTGTTAGGTGTATACATATTTACAATTGTTGTATCTTCTTCTTGGGTTGATCTTTCTATCATTGTGTTATGTTCTTTTTTGTCTCTTTTTATGGACTTTGTCGAAAAGTCAATTTTGTCTACCAAGGCTTTCTTTTCACTTTCATATAATATCTATCCTTTCACTCTCAGTCTGAGTGTGTCTTTAGAGATGAAGTGAGTTTCCTTTAGGCAGCACATATATGGGGTATCGCTTTTTAGTCATTCAGCCACTTTGTGTCCTTTGATTGGAGCATTTACTCCATTTACATTTAAAGTAATTACACATATATATTCTTATTGCCATTTTGTTAAATGTCTTTAGGTTGTTTCTGAAGTTCTTTTGTTTTCGTTTCTTCTTCTTTTGCTCTTCTCCCTTGTGATTTATTGACTACTTCTAATGTATGTTTGGATTCCTTCTGCATTTTAGTGAGCTATGGCTGTAGGCTCATTGGAAGGCTTCCCATGCAGTTGGCTCTGTGACCTAGGTGGGTCTAAGTCTGCTTCCATCTCATGGTGGGTGGGGCCAGGTCCCCACAGCACCACCTGCTGGGCCCAGATGGCCTCAGGGCTGATACCAGCCTGTTGTTGGTTATGGTCAGCTTCAAGGTGCTAATAGGATGGAGGGAGGGTTTCAAAATAGTGTTTGATAGCACCAGTGTTTTTTCAGTAGAAATAGCTCTCCCAGATTCCTGCTATTAGCATCTCTGTTCCCATGGTGAGTCCCACTTTCCTTCTGTCTCTCTGAGAGGTTCTTTAAGATCAGTGAATATGTTTGACCAAGGCTTTTTCAAACTATTACATTTTTTCTGGGACTTTAAGCATGTGAGATTTTGTGTGCACTCTTTGAGATCAGAGGCTCTGTTTCCTGTATTCCATCACATTTACCAAACATAAACACCTCTGTTTTTCAAATGCAGATATTCCAGGGTCTCATCTTCCTGGTGTAGGACCCTTGGCTTGGGGCACCCAGTGTGGCTGTGATTTGGATATTTCTTCCATTTGTGGATTGCCAATTGAGGGGTGCATCCTGACCATATGGCATCTCCGCCAGTCCTGCCTGTCTCCCTGTGGTTCCTTCTTTATATCTTCAGTTGTAGAAAATTGTTTTTGCTCCTGTTCTGGTCATTCACAGATAGTTGCTCTGTAGTGAGTTGTACATTTGGTGCATCTCAGGGAAGTGAGTTCAAGGTTTTCCTCCTCTATCCTTTTGGCCTATGGCATCCCTCCCTCATCTTCATGAGATCAGAGGTATTATATGTTTATTTAGTATTCTATTTTCAATGTCTTCATTAATAACTGCCACATATATTGGAAACTGTAACAAACATTTTTTAAAAAATAAAATTTAAAATAATTATTGCCCATCATGATATCAAATTAGTTTTATGTATAAAATAATTGAAATGAAACGTTTAAAAATATAACATTTAATCTATAGAAACTATAATATAAATATAGTTTGATTTTCTTCCTTTAGAGTAAGCACAATATATTTATGGAATAAATGTGAATGAAGAAATTTTACTGATGGAAGAAAATATCCTTTAAATAGCAACTATATATGGAAATAATTGGTTTAGTTTAGTTTTAAATTATTCATTTTGTAACTCAGGATGTAAACATGCCTTTATGGATATTTTCTCTCAGAGAAAGGCTTATATATTCTATTTTAAATCTGATCTTTACTTTTGTTCTTCAAATTAAGTCCTTGCAAGAAAAAGTAAATATAAAAGTCCCTTAGGGTTAATGAAATAACCCAGAACACAATCCCAAAGTCATAGCAACTTCAGAGCTGTTATTTACTGAAAACCTATACCCATTGTCAGGAAAATAATCCTTATAAAATATATAGGGAGATAGATAAAATAGTTAAGAACAATTTAACTATAAATGACATATAGAAGAATAATATAAAAATTATATTATGACAAAAATTTAACCAAAGAAGGTCTTTTAATTCTATTAATATATTTTGTTTACTTTTTATATGGTGATCAGCCTTTTTTTGTATCAGAAAGAATTTTAAAATGTGAATTAAATTTAGAATGATTTGGTACATTCACTTATGTCCTGCGAATTTATATAGACTACTAGGGGAAATTGTTCAACACATGATTTATATTTATTTACAGTTTGTTCCAGAGAAATAGGTACAAGTATTTTCTACTAACAGGCAATCAAGTTCATTTTCAGATAATAAAATATGTATGTAAATTTCAATAGAGCATAACATATTATGATATACTCTACTATACATTATTTAAGTTTATAAATTTAATTTACTCCAGCAAGCAAGGAAAAAATGCTTTCAATCAAACCTAGGGCTCAAATGATAAGAACAAATAAGAGTTTGCTAAATAGAAACATAAGTGTACTCAGATCAGTGATGCTTAAACTTTAGCATACAAAGCAATGACAAGGGGGACTGGTTAAAATACTGATTTCAGGGCTGCATCCTCAGAGTTTCTACTTCAGTAGCTCTGGAATGGGGTTCAGAAATTAGCATTTATAACAAGTTTTCAGATAATGTCTCTACTGCTGGCTTGGGGCCACACATAGAGAATCAACGATCTAGACCCTTCCTGAGGAAGAGGTCTGACTTTAAAACTGGATTACCTAAATTTTGATAATAACTATATCACTGATAAAAAAATGAAATAATGTGTAAGTTTAAATTTTAAAATATTATTCAGTAGATGCGGAAACAATGTGGTGTCAGTGTCAAAATGTTGTTGAGAATGTTACCCTCAGATTACCTGATTATTTCTTTAGACAGGAGAAGGCTTGACCTACCTGACTATGGCTAAGTTTAAGGCAACTAGCTAGCTTTTTAACAAGATGCCTCTGGGAACAGACTAGACCCAATTGAAATTTCTAAGTTTGCTTTTAAAAAAGAGATGTAATGTGAATTGGTAAGTAAAACTTCGTAATAGTAAAACACCTGCTCTGTGAAAGACATTTAAGGAAATGAAAAAGGAACTTTTATGTAACACATACTTAATAAATGATTGGTTTCCAGAATACATTAAAAACTCTTACAACTTAGTAATAAGAAAATAAGTTAACTTTAAAATAATAATGAACTATAACATTTGAAATGCAGTTTCAGCAAAGAAGAGATAGGGGCAACAACTGTGAAAAGATGCCTAATGTCATTATTTATTAGAAAAAAACTAATGTAAAACAGGAGCTACAACACATTAGAACAGCTTAAAAATGGCAATACCAGTTACTGATAAGGGTTTGAAGCAACAGAAATTCTCACCCATTCTCAATGTGAGTACAAAATGGTATTCTTTAGTGAGTTCCCATTGTGGCTCAGCTGTAATGAACTGGACTAGTATCCATGAAGATGCAGTTTGATCCCTGGCCTCACCTAGTGTGTTAAGAATCTGGCATTGCCATGAGCTGCGGTATCGGTTGCAGATGTGCCTCAGATTCTGCATTGCTGCGGGTATGTTGTAGGCCGGCAGCTGTAATTCAGATCTGACACTTAGCCTGGGACCTTCCATATGCTGCAGGTGGCCCTAAAAAAAAAAAATGCCCTTCTTTGGAAAACAGTTCTCACTTTCTTATAATGTTGAACATATGCTTATCATATGGCCCACCAATCCACTCCTAGGTACTTATTCAAGAGAAGTAAAAACGTGTATCTATGACAAAAGCTGTAAATGAGTGTTGCTAAGAGCATTTTCAGAATTGCCGAAAACTAGACAAATGTAACTACCATTAACTACATAATGCATAAACAAATTTTTGTTCTTTCATGCAATAAAAAGGAACAAACTACTGATACATCTCAAAGTCTCAGAAATGTTTTGCTAAGTGAAAGAAGTTGGACTCAGAGGCTATCTACAATGTGATTCCACATCTGCCATGTTCTGGAAAATGTAAAATTATAGGGACAAAAAAAGATAACTTGTTTCAGTAGTTGAAGGTGGAGATAGAGAATTGACTAAATGTGGCACAAAGGAAGTTTGAAGGTGATAGAAATATTTTGTATCTTGAAAGTGGTTCTGGTTAAATGATAGGAAAAGTTATAAAATTCATAGGATTGTACATCTGAAAAGGTGAATTTTACTGCACAAAATTACAGTTTAATAAATCTGACTTTTAAAATGTAATAGTGATAATTTGAAATACACAGAAACAGTTTTTTAAAAAAGACAATACATGAGTTCTCTATTAGGTTTAATAAGACTAAACTAATAATACTATTTTAGATTTCTTTAATTCTTTATTTTTTTTAAAATGTACTTGCAAATGCTATTTACCTAATTGGCAATAGATGCTTTTTCACATTTTCCAGATGAGTAAGGCTTAAGAAATTGCCATTGTCCAAAGCAAGCTAGTTTGCCAAGGCAAGTAAAAGGAAGAAATGAGACTGTCATGTTGTTTTATCTACAGATACAGTTTCTATACTTGGACAGATATTTTCATAAGAACCTTTTCCAACCATTCGTAAATGTTTAAAAATATAGCTTCCAATTTAGGGATATAGAATTTAAATTTTGTTTAACATTGCAGCTTCAAGTGCAAAAGAGATGCTTTTCCCTCTCAGTTTCAGAGGCACATAAAATGAATAATAAATAAGTAAAGGATTTCACCTGACATGAAACTCAGTCATCGAAATGACATATTATTTAGGGCAATCAGTTATCAGGGTTATTAGTTTTTGCTCCACAGTAACAGTATCATCTAGTTGTTCAGCATGCTATAAAATTTTACTTAGTATATCTTATTTCATAAATTATTTTTCATCTAATATTTTAAAATAGCCTGAAATATTAGCAAATCTAAATATTCTAGCAAATATGAGCATGTGTTGGAAATTTCTAAATTATTACTTTTTTGGGATGTGAAGATTTCTTTTTTATGGAGAACCAACATAGTTTATAATAAAATTTCAAATTATATTTTTTGGGAAAGATTGAAGGAACTTTTGATCAGTTACTTATTATCACATGAGAAGTGACTTAAAGGTCGTGTAACACTCTGTTTTCAACTTATGATATGGTACTCTGAGGCACTCTCATTTAATTATAAATGATAACATATTGGGAAGGCATTTAAAATATTTTATTATTAGGCTCCTAGGCATTTATTATCTTCTTTAAACATGTTTCACCATACTTTATTACTTAAATATTTAACTACCTTAAAAGGTAAAGAGTAAAGTTTCATTTATAAACTATGAACATTGTTTAGGAAGTACATTTATATGATTTTAGAAATAATGTTTTATTTTCTACTTTTCAATAAATTCCTTGGTTTCCTTTTCTCTTTTCAAGTTTTTGTATTGTAGTAAAATACTTATAAACTTCACAACTTAACATTTTTAAGTGTACAGTTTAGTGGTGTTAAATGCACTCATAATGTGCAATCTTAACCACCATCCATTTATATAATACTTTTCATTCTGTAAAACTGAAACTCTGTACCCATTAAATAATAATTCTGCATTTTCCCATTTCCCTGTTCCCTGAGAACTACCACGATATTTTCTGTTTCTGATATTTACTACTCAGTGTACGTATATATTATAGCATATTGCAGAATTTCCTTCCTTTTTAAGGCTGAACTATATTCCATTGTATGCATATACCCCATCTTGAATATGCATTGATCTGCCAATGAATACTTGAGTTGTTTCTGTGTTTCAGTGATTGTGAATAATGCTGCTATAAATATGGGTGTACAAATATCTCTTCAAGACGTCCTTTCAGTACTTTTGGATATATACCCAGGAGTGGAATTGCTGGATCTTATGATAATTCTCTTTTTAATCTTTTGAGGAACTGCCATATTTTTTCCACAATGGCTGTACCATCTTATTTATCTACCAGTAGTACACAAGGATTCCAGTTTCTCCACAACCTCGCCAACACTTGTTGTTCTATGTTTTCTTAATAGCAGCCATCCTAATGGATGTGAAGTGGTATCTCATTGTAGTTTTGACTTGCATTTCCTTCATTATTAGTGTGGTTGAACATCTTTTCATGGACTTAATGTACTAAATGGTACATGGCAGAGTTTTGTAAATAAGTGCTGAATAAATAAGTAAATCTCAGAAATATTTTTATGAAAATAGATTTCATCTTTCTAATAGTTTTCCCCATTGTATTATACTGATCTTTTCCAGTAATAGTCACTACAACAAGGACATTATTTTTTGAGGTTGCACTTTAAAATGCTAGTCACATTAAATCTTAGGTGAATGACATTCCTGGGAGTTGGACAATATGATGCAGCTGAGTAAGCAGTTTGTAAACTACTGAGAATATTAAATTATAATTCACACTGATATAAAAAGTAGATATGTAAGATGAGAGGAAAGCTGGATTAATTACATATTTTCAGAAAATAGGAATTCTAACACAGCAGAACAAATTTTACATGAAATAGAAATATTTCACGATTAACTCTTCCATTTCAAATGTTATGGTGAAAAAAAAAATCTCATAGACTTGTTCATCATGTTTGCAATTTTCAAAACATGATACAAGCTATGTAGAACTCTGAAATGTTTACATGATCATAGAATGCTTCTGTAATCAAAACTTTAAATCAGTTTATGTTATTGGTTTAAAACTCATTGAGGGCTACTCATTTTTGAGACAACCTAAGTAGGAAACAGTCATTTGCCGAGTCCTCTGATAGCAAGATTAAGAAACATAATTATGTGCCAGGTTTTCATCTCTAATCTAAACCCCAGTGAACATTTACTTTGAAGGAACCAATAATAATTCAAAGAGAGGACAGAATCCATAGGGTGAGAGTAAAAGATCAACATCTGTCTCCAAGTCTTCTTGCAGCATGTATCCAAGCAATTATACCGACTGAGCAATTGAGAGTTGAGTTTACAATCTCATTGCAAATTTTTAAAGAACTCAATACTTCAGTCCTTTCATTTTTGTGTGAGTTAATCTATGTTCACGTTCAAACTTGTCCTCTGAATTCTTCAGAGCTGATTTACTTTTCTAGTGTCATATGTGCCTCAGGCACCATCCAGCTATCAGGTCTCTGCACACCTAGGAGCTAATTGGTGGAACTGCTTTCCATAAAATATTCATAACAGGAACTATTTTTAAAGTTAATTTCAAAACTATTTCTCTTTTCATTTTAATCTCAAATATTGCCACCGATTTTATTTTTTTGTGATATCTCTACCTACAGACAAACCCAAAAGGTATTGCAAGTAACGAGCTTCCTTAGAAAAAAGATGATGTGACTTCACAGTCAGTGGCTCACTACTCTGCAGTGTGGCTCGGCTTTATTGAAACTTGATAGGAACTACTAACCACAGAAGTAGTCAGAACTTATACGTTCATTTTCTTGAAAGCACTTTGATGCTACCATGTACAATGCGTTTTATTTTCTGTAAATATTTTGGTCCTAAAAAAGAAAAAAACAGAATTTAATACTGCTGTACAAAATATTTACAGCTATGTTTTCTTTAACTATGTTTTATTTGTATTTTTAAGTAATTGCATAATTTTATACTTCTAAAAAATATTCCACAAACATGGAATTTCAGGAGTCCTGAAATTCACTGTAAATAATGTTTTCATTGAGGGAAATGAGGGAAGCACATATCCAAATTCTAACCTGAGCAGAATTTACTTAATGTTTTAATGCTCAGTTTTTTAATTACAAAATTAGGGAAATAATACTAACATTATAGTGTTAATAGTATGATTAAATTGCGTATATTTAAAATTGGGTATATTTAAAATTCTTCCAAAAATTTGTTTCCTTAGATATTACCAACTTCAACTTCACTTTCTTTTGATTGTGAACTCTAGGATTATTTGTGGGTCTATAACAGAATAATTTTTGCTGAATAAAATATCATATTTTGAAAGACCTATTCTTATATATTCACTGCTATCTATGAAAGTAAAAATAACGAAATCTTTAATATGCATGTTTTCCATAGATTTGGTGTCATAAATATCATTTAAAGCCTTCTGGGATAGAAACATTATAAAACATGCTGTTTTCATGAAAGTAAAATCTTATTTTCAAAGAAAGTGCATAAGGAGAAAAAAATAAATATGGTCAAGTTTAATGTGAAAACCTGAGTATTGTTTCTAGTAGGCAGCAGTTTAAGTCTTAAAAGTGCATATTTTATACCACGTTGATAATAATATCAACTAATAATTTTTCTGATGCTTTTAAGCTGAGAGTTATTTCTTGTGTCTCATATGAAAAGAACAAATGGACTGTACACAGAATTACTCTATCTCCAAAGAGATTATGGAACACAAATTAAATATACCAACTTTCCATAAATCTGCTTCGCTTGAACTAAAAATTTTTAACTTGTAGTCTTACTGACTGAATAATAAATAGAATCATTCATTTGTCTATAGATATGTAAACTACACAGTCGGAATGGACATGTTACTGATAATGACATTGCATTTCTACCACATCTGTTATCTCTAGCAATATTGCATTGTAGACTATTTCTTACAATTCATTTTATATATATATATATATAAAAATGAGATTTACTACTTTTTTCATTTTTTAAAGTTTTATTGAAGTATATTTGATTTACAGTATTGTGATAATTTCTGCTGTACAACACAGTGATTCAGTTTTACATATATACATATTCACTCTTTTTCAGATTCTTTTCCTTCATAGGTTGTCACAGAATGTTGGGTAGAGTTGCCTGTGCTATACAGCAGGTCCCTGTTGACCATTCCATATACAGTAGTGTGCATATGGCATTCCCAGACTCCCAGTCCATACCCTATCCTCATCCCCTTTGGTAATTGTAAATTAGTTTTTGAAGTTTGAGTCTGTTTATTTGGTAAGTAAGTTCATTTGTGTCATTTTTTAGATTGCTCATATAAGTGACATCAGTGTCTTTCTCTGACTTGCTTCACTTAGAGTGATCATCTCTAGGTCCATCCATATTGCTTCAAATGACATTATTTAATTCTTTTTATGGCTGAGTTATATTCCATTGTTTAATGCACATCTTCTTATCCAGTCTTCTGTTGATGGGTATTTAGGTTGCTGCAGTGAACACTGGGGTACATGTATCCTTTTGAATTATGATTTTCTCCAGATATATGCCCAGATATAGGATTGCTGGATAATATAAAAGTTCTATTTTTAGTTTTTTGAGAAACCTTCATACTGTTTTCCATACTGGTTGCAGCAATGTACATTCCTACCAACAGTGTAGGAGGGTTCCCTCATCTCTGCACCTATCCAGCATTTATTGTTTGTAGACTTTTTGATGATGACCCTTCTGACCAGTGTGAGATGACACCTCATTGTAGTTTTGATTTGATTTTCTGTAATAATTAGCAATGTTGAGCATCCTTTCATGTGTTTTTTTGACTGTCTTTATGTCTTCTTTGTAGAAATGTCTATTTATATCTTCTGCCTATTTTTTGATTGGGTTGTTTTTGTTTTTTGACATTGAGCTGCATGAGATATTTGTATATTTTGGAAATTAATCCCTTGTTGATCACTTCATTTGCAAGTATTTCCTCTCATTCTGTGGGTTGTCTTTTCACTTTGTTTATGGTTTCCCTTAGTGTGCAAAAGCTTTTGAGTTTGATTAAGTCCCATTTGTATATTTTTGCTTTTATTTTCATTGCTCTAGGAGGTGGATCTGAAAATATTTTTCTGTTATTTATGTCCTTTGGGTTCTGCCTGTGTTTTCCTCTAAGAGTCTTGTAGTGTTTGGTATTATGTTCAGTTATTTAATCCATTTTGAGTTAATTTTTGTGTATGGTGTTAGAGAATGTTCTGATTTCATTCTTTTACATATAGCTTTTCAGTTTTCCCAGCACCACTTATTGAAGAGACTGTATTTTATCCCTTGTATATCTTTAACTCCTTTGTCATAGATTAGTTGACCATAGGTGCATGGGTTTATTTCTGGGCTTTCTATCTTGTTCCATTGATCTATATTTCCATTTTTGTGTCAGTTCCATACTGTCTTAATGACTGTAGCTTTGTAGTATAGTCTGAAGACAGGTAGGCTGATTTCTCTAGCTGAGATTTACTGCTTTATACATGCAGAGCCTTTATATTTATTCATCTACTTACCTTTGTGCAGATCTTAATTTCCTCATATCACCTTCAGTCCATCTGAGATTATTTTTATTTAGCCTGAAGAACTTCCTGTATTATTTTGATAATGTTTTGCCTGTAACAAATTCTGTTATGTTTATTCTTTCTAAGTATATCTCTCTTTGCCTTTAATTTTGAGGTATAGTTTTAGCTGGGTATAAAATTCTATATTTATAGATTTGGTAAGGGAAGTTCAGTTCATTTCCTAAATTGGATCAGCAAATCCACTGGATGAGAAATCCATCAATGATAACATGCTTAGTTTGGAAATTTAAACGCTCTCTAATTTACAGATGTTTTGTTCCTAAAAATATGATATTTAGAATTTATTTAAAAATTTTGCTGCAGCAAGGATGATGTTCTCTTATTTATTACAGTCAGGAAATGGAATTCCATTTCCAGCGATAATAATAGCTGAGATAAATGTTTTTATAAGAAGATATTCTGAGAATAAAAGTAACAATTCATAAAGAAACTAAAATTTTAAGCTTCATATAGTTACTGTTATAGAATACTGCAACCATCACTTCCATTACTTATTCCTTCTGCTTAATGATTGAAACTATTTCAAATAAATTTGTTTTTTTAAATTATTGTGGTAGAGATTTTTAGGAGATTCAAAAACTATAAAGACAGCTGAAATACTAAACCATGTAAAGGGGGTACAACTAATAATCAAGGAATTCATTTCATTGATGGAGGTTAAATGGGGTCTTCATATCAAAGTTTCTCTTCAAGAACCAAAATAATTAATAAAAACATCAATCGATGTCATCATTTCAAAACAAAATAAAGCAGAGGACTACTAAAAAGCACATAATTTTTCTAAAACAAAAAAATCAAATTGTAATCACATCAATTTGCAATATAAAATTTTGCATATATGCAAAATCTGAATAAATTACAGGAGCAATATAAAGTGCATCCTTTTTGGAAACTCCTTTGCCAAAACAACATTACACAATCATGATCTTGCCTTTATCTTTTAATTCTAATTTTCTTCTTTCGCCATAAACTGAATGATTTCTGAAGCCAATATTCTTTTATCTAGACTACTTGCCTTAATATCACATTATGATGAATATGGAAAGGACTACCAAGATTCTCCCTCAAAGAAGTACTTTTACATTAGTTGTCAGCAAACAGCCTACACTTTTGACTCCATTACAGTATACCTTCTCTGCAAACACCCACACTAAAGGCCATAAGCAAGCCAGATCAACCAACATTCAACGACTAATTAGAGTAGTGGCACAAACTGTTGGACTTATCTGATAGGCTATATATGCTCTAGTTTTCCCCATATAAGTTCAACAAAGGCATTGTTGAGCCTACGTTGCAGTTCAACTTCTTTCTCCACCCTATACTTTTTCTCTCCATCTTTTCCATAGGTATTTATCGCTAGTAAGCATTCTGTATGCCAAATTCCATCTCAATGTCTGCTTCTTAAAATTTCATATTGTGCCATAGAGAGCCCACTATGATACCTAAGAAACTAAAATAGAAAAAAAGGAAGGGACCTGGTAGTAATGCATACTTGGTATTATACCTTTACAGGTATTCTACCTAAATGGGGGGAAAAATGAGGCTATATCTTATCTACTTACTTTATTGTAAAACTTTATCATGTATTTCTTGAAGAATAAACAACCTGTGTTGGTCTAGCACTACTGTATAAAATAAAATGTGTAACATTATTAGATACTGGTAATTAAAATACTCAACCTATTATCCAGGTGTGTATTAGAGAAACACATTTGAATATTAAACAAATAAACAGAGTAATAAAAGCAGAACCCAGATACATTGGCTTTTGACACATATTGAATCTGGGTGTATAGATTTTTTTGAGAAAGAATTAAAAAAAAACAAAAGCAAAACAAAAAAATCCAGCACTGATAGTAAGATCTTAAATTTTAACAAACTCATGCAGAACTATTGATGCCCTACCCCAGCCCTCAAATTTTTACTTCATATTCTTCTCAATTTTAACATGTAGACTCCACAAGCATCTTAATTTAACTTATTTTAATTATCTTCAGAATTTATAAATACTTGATATTGTCTTATTTGCTTGTTAATTTACTTCAGGACACTTTTTATCATATGCATCACTATACCTACATATAGTGATAAAAAAAGAAGTTTCTAGCACACAGCAGATGCTTCAGCACAGTAAAGACCAATAGATCTTAAAACAGGCCAACAGAAAACTGAGAAAACACAAATGATAGTATACATATTAAAAAATGCTCAGTTTTGTTAGTAATCATAAAAATCACTTAATATAAATGTTCATCTATGGAAAAGCAAGTATTATTGAGAGCATGCATCAGTTGGAATTGTCACGTTCTGCTGATGTGAATGTAAATTTAAACACTTCATTGGAAAACAATTGATATTACCTAGTATAATTGAACTTGTGCTTACTCCATGATCCTGATATCTCTTTTTGGCCTATATACTAAATAAATTCTTATATTTTTGATCCAGAAGATGTATAAAATCATAACATATAAATTATATATAAAATTATAATAATGTAAAGAACTTAAGCACTCATCAATGGAAGTATGAACAGTTTGGGAATATTCTAACAATACCTAACAGCTGTGAAAACAAATGGCGATTACATGTATAAGAAAGAATAGTTATGATAAACATAACATAGAGTGGAAAAAAGTCACAGAAGAATACACAGTGTACTATTCAATTAATATTCTGTTCAAACCACATCAGGGGTACCTCTAGAGCATATTGCCCTGGTGACCAGAGAGGAGCATGCTTCTGGGCCCCATAGGTTGTCTACTACATAGAGCCATTTCTTCAAGAACAGGAAATGTAACTGACCTGCCTAACACATAGAAAAAATACAGAGAATTAGACATAATGAAGAGAGACAGGAATATATTGTGAATGAAGGAATAAGACATAACCTCAAGTAGGGAATAAAAAAAAAAAAAAAAAAGCTGAGGTGAGGTGAAGATAAGCAGTCTACCCAATAAAGAGTTTGAGGTAACAATCATAAAACTGTTTACCAAACTTGGGAGAAGAATGGATGAACACTGAATTTCAACAGAGAGGTAGGAAATATGAAGAAGACCTAAAGTGAGCTGAAGAATGCAATCATAGAAATAAAAAACACACTACAAGGAATAAATTGATGATACAGAGGATTAGATGACATAGAGGAATGAATCAGTGATCTGGAAGACAGAGTAGAGAATATCACTTTAGCTGAACATGAAGAGAAGAAAATCGGAGTTCTCTTCTGGCACAGCACCTTAAGAATCCATCATTGTCACTGCAGCAGCTTGGGTTGCTGCTTGTGGTGTGTGTTTGATCCCTGGCCCAAGAATTTCACATGCCATGGGCATAGACCGCCCCCCCCCTGAAAAAAAGAAAAATAGAACAATTTTTTAAAATAAGGATAGCTTAAGAAATTTTAGGACAATATCAAGCCTACTAACAGGATTATAGGGGTCCCAGAAGGAAGAGGAAGAGAGAAAGGGGCAGACCACTTATTGAAGAAATAATAGCTGAAAATTTCTATACCTGGAAAGGAAACAGACATCCGGGTCCAGGAAGCTCAGAGAACTCACACAAGATAAACTCAAGGAGGTTCATGCTAAGACACATTATAATTAAAACAGCAAAGTTTAAAGATACAGAGAGAATCTTAAAAGCAGCAAGAGAAATGGAACCTGTGATGTAAAAGAGAACTCCTGTAAGACAATCAACTGACTCTTCAGCAGAAACTTTGCAGGCCAGAAAAGAGTTGTACAGTATATTAAAAAGTTATAAAGCAGGAGTTCCCATCATGGTGCAGCAGAAACGAATCTGACTAGGAACCATGGGTTTGCAGGTTCGATACCTGGCCTCACTCAGTGGGTTAAGGATCCAGCGTTGCTGTGAGCTGTTGTGTGGATCACAGACACGGCTGGGATCCCACATTAGTGTGGCTATGGAGTAGGCTGGCAGCTGCAGCTCCAGTTGGACCCCTAGCCTGGGAACCTCCATATGCTACAGGTGCAGCCATAAAAAAAAAAAAAAGTGATAAAGCAAAAAAGCCTAGACCAGAATAATCTACCTGTAAAGGTTATTAATCAGTCTAATCTGATTAGACAGAGGAAAGTTGAAGAATTTGATAGATCAACAAAAGCTAAAAAGAGCTCAGCACCACTAAACTGGATTTCTAAGAAATATAAAGGGCATTCTCTAAGTGGAAAATAAAATGTCAGAACTTGAAATATGAAAACTGTGAAAGCACATAGATTTTCATTGCTAAAGGCAGACATACAGTAAAAGTATTTGATCATTCATATATAAAGCTGGAAGGAAGGTTAAAATATAAAAGTGATAAAATCATTTCTATTGACAGTACGGGATATACAAAATAAATTGTGTAACTATTAGATTAAAAGCATTAAATATAGGTTGGGAGATAAAAACATAGTGTGGTTAGAATGTATTCAGACTTAAGTGATCATCAGCTTAAAATGATCAAGAACCATACATGTTGTTATATATGAACTTCATGGTAACCACAAACCAACAACCTGAAATAGATACACGTAAACACAACAGAAAGGAGTCCAAACAAAATGCAAGAGTATAGTCATGCTAGATCACAAAGGAATAGAGCAAAAGAGGAAGAAGGAATTTAAAAAGAACTACAAAAACAACCAGAAAACAATTAACAAAATGGCAGTAAGTACATAACTATCATTAATTATATAAAATGTAAATGAACAAAATACTTCAATCAAAAGACATAAAATGGCTTAATGGATAAAAAAACACGACCTGTATATATGCTGCCTACGAAAGACTCACTTCAGCTCTAGAGTCACACAAAGACTGAAAGTGAGGGGATGGAAAATAGAAATGAAAAGAAAGATGTAGTAGAAAGTAGTAGTATCAGAAAAAATAGACTTAAAAATTAAGACTATAACAAGAGACAAAACATGCAGATGGCCAACAGACACATGAAACAGTGTTCCACACCCACTAATCATCAGGAAAATACCAAATAAACCACAGTGAAACTACCTCACGTCTGTGAGAATGGCTATCATCAAAAGACAATGTGTTGGCAAGGATTTGAATTAAAAGGAAACTCTCTTACACTATTGCTGTGATTGTAAATTAGTGCAGTCACTGTGGAAAACAGTATGGGAGGTGATGTTCCTCCAAAAATTAAATCAAGAACCGCTATATGATTCATCAATTTCACTTCTGGTTATTTACTTAAAGAAATAAAAACACTAATTATAAAAGATGTGCATGTTAGTGTTCATTGTGGAATCATATTCTGTAGCCAAGATATGAAAGCAAGACATATGGAACCTAAATGCCCATCCATAGATGAGTGGAGAATACACACACACACACACACACACACACACAAGCACAAACACACAATGGAATATTATTTAGCCATAAACATGAAATTTGGCTATTTGTGATAGTATAGATTAATCTAAAGATTATTATGCTAAGTAAAATAAGAGAAAGATAACTGTCATATGATCTCACCTATATGTGGAAAATAAAAAACAAAACATAATGGAAACAGACTCATTGATACAGAGAATAAGTGGGTGATTACCAGAGATGAGGCAGGTAAGGGTATGAAATAAGTGAAGGGGAATAAAAGGTACATACCTCCAATTATAAAACAAATAAGCCTCAGGGATATAATATACAGCATAAAGTATATCATCAGTAATATTTTAATAACTTTGTATGGGGATAAGTTGTTACTAAACTTATGTGGTCATTTCATAATGTATGCAAATGTCAAATCACTATGTAGTCCACCAGAAACTAACATAACATTGTACATTACTGTATTTCAATAAGAAGTAAATACAGAGTTTACAAGTTCTTAGAATTCTGAATATATAAATCATTGTTATTTAAATGTCCTGTTATGGAGTTCCCGTCGTGGCGCAGTGGTTAACGAATCCGACTAGGAACCATGAGGTTGCGGGTTCGATCCCTGCCCTTGCTCAGTGGGTTAACGATCCGGCGTTGCCGTGAGCTGTGGTGTAGGTTGCAGACGCGGCTCGGATCCTGCGTTGCTGTGGCTGCGGCGCAGGCCAGTAGCCACAGCTCCGATTAGACCCCTA
>PVHT020004943.1:7830695-7864404 GCA_004024745.2 Catagonus wagneri | reverse complement strand
AAAATAAAAAAAATAAATGTCCTGTTAGGTAGTCAGATAGTGGTAACATCTCTCTCATATCTGAGCCTGGTTGTCATGATTGCTCTTTCTTTTGGGATCGTCTTTGTTTTGTTTTTTCTTTTCTTTTTTTCTTTGTCTTTTTGAATGGCTTATAAATTTTTTTTGAAAGTTGAACATGTTATATAGAGCAGTAGACACTGAGGTATGCTTCAAAATGTCGCAACATTCCTTTTATTAGGCTTTTGGTTCAGTTTTATTTATCTAGTTTAGGAGTTGGGGTGCATTTGAGATTTGTTCTTGCCATGATTTCCCACAATGCAACGTAGTCTAATTTACACATCCTTGTTTCTAGGGTGGCTGGATGTTTATCAGGGCAAAATTAATTTAATTCTGAATTTTAGGTTTCCCTTTCTACTGTGATTCATAGTATTTCTGTATTCTCTTCTTTTCCTCCTCCTCCTAGCAGTATGATTCTGTCATTGTAATTCACACCATCTGGGTTGGTGATGGTGTGGAGGGAGGTAGTTTCTGTTTTTGCATTTAAGATTCAGTCTCAGGAATCTTAAACCATGTCCATGACTCCAGGGTCTATAGCTTTCCTAGTTCTTCTCCTTCCCTGCCTGAAATTTTGGGCTCAGTGCTTAATTCTACCTTCTCCCGCAGGAAGTAACTTTGTCCTTCCCTCCTCATCGCTTTCCCTCACCTGAAATGAGTGTTCACCAACTAAAGTTAATAGCATTACTCTTTCCTTGCAAGACACTGTTTTATGGTGAAATTAGAGGGAAGGATCCAGTAGCAGTTACTTGTCTCTCCTGTATGGCTGCTGGTTTCCTCCATTAGGTCTGCATGACCGTCAGCACAGCTCCAGGCTCCTTCTGAATTTTTCAGTGGTATCCTGGCATGTTTGTGGAGAAAGAACTGACAGGAGGGTACAGACTCCCCAATTTCTGCAGTCCCCAAGGGTTTTCTCGTTTCAACAGCTTCTTACTGGCATGGGATTGCCTCTACCTCCGTTGGGTGAGTTTCAGAACCTCCTCTCTTTCTGTAGACAATGTGTCTTCTTAATTTTTGGGTCAGTGTTTATTCTGTTAAACACAGCTTTCTGGTTAGGTCAAAAAGTCATGAATATGAAGTTAGTCCAACTCTTTCATGCAAGAGTGGGAGTTCCTTCTAATTTTCTACATTTTGGAGAGTAAACTAGAAGTACAATGGTTAATTTTAGTTCAATAAATATCTTGTTCCAATAAGCATGTAGTTATATATGCTATATATACTCCAGATAGAATTTCTGTGAAAGTACTGGAAGTTTTCACTAAAATATTTCATAAAGTGGTCATCAACTTATTTTCTTTTTGGAAAGAGCAATTCTTAAAGTGTTATTTGTATGACCAGCTGATAACTTGCCAGTTATATATTTAATAATTAAAAATATAAAGTAGGATTTCCTGTCATGGCTCAGCGGAAACAAATCAGACTAGGAACCATGAGGTTGCAGGTTCAATCCCTGGCCTCGCTGAGTGGGTTAAGGATCTGGCATTGCCGTGACCTGTGGTGTAGTTTGCAGATGCGGCTCGGATCCCATGTTGCTGTGCTTGTGGTGTAGGCTGGCAGCTGTAGCTCCGATTAGACTCCTAGCCTGGAAACCTCCACATACCGTGGGTGCACGGCCCTAAAATGACAAAAGACAAAAAAAAAAGAAAAAAAAAAGAAAATAAAGTACCTGAAATTCGGAGCTAATGCAAATCACTTGTTGACAAATATTTAGGAAAGCATCTGTGAACAAATAAATGGGCTATATCTGCATTCTGGGACCATTATAAAATAATTTGCAAAATGCTCATTTGATCCAGAGCATAATCAATGTTGATTACTTAGAGAAATATAATTTTAACTAACCAATAAAAACATTCTAATTTTGAGATTCCCCTCCCTTTAATGAATATAACTCTTACTGTCACTAGTAAATGAAACCCTGGTTATACAAATTGAGGGTACTGATTTTTTATTCAAAAAAGGTTTAAAAGCTTTAACCCCAGCACTCAACTAAAATTACCCTATGTTAGGTGAAAATAATAGGTGTCACAGAATTTCTTTCAGAGAGCCCTATACAAATTGGAGAGCATTATCTCATCCTGGAAGTTATCTCCCCTGTCCTCAATGATTTTAACATAAATTACATAATTTCAAAGAACCCTTTTAAAAACAATTAACAGGTACCCTTCCATTCTCTCATTAATAAATATTTTGTATCACATCTCAATTTACAGCACTGCTTTTGTGTTGACTATTAAATAATTTTATAACTGATATATTCTTTTGCCGAAGTTTCAGCCTCTGTTAACTTCAACCTGCAATTTTATGCCATAGGTCTGGAAACATGAATAATACATCACTTCTGAGGTCAGAGAACTAATTAATAGAAACATGGGGGATAAAATGGGATTTGGTGGATTAATGCTATAATAGAAGTATGGCCAATATAATTTAGATATGCCTAAAAAGGATTATTTTCCTCTGACCTATAATGTCTAGAGAAGGACCGTGGTGGAGAGGTGAAAGAATAAGAATGTACAATGCCCACAATTTTTATAGTAAATTTCAGACAGTAAAGGGAGGCATATGTCTCTTTGACTTGAGGGACATAAATTGATATCAATGTTCGGGTAATTAAGGCCATTGTTTTGAAACACAGAGCAGTCTAGTTACACAAAATGTTCTATGTTTTCTATGTGCAACATTTTATGTTCTCGACATCAAAGACCAGGGTTGTTCATGGAATTGCTTTGCTATGCTTCACGATTGTTTTCATCGAGTTGAAAATATATATGTAATTATTGAATGTTTGATAAGCTCTTGATTGCACTGCTGTGGAGTCAGAATCATGATCCCAATAAAGATGTCTAAATCTAATCATGGAAACAGAATAGGCAAGGTGCAAAGCCTAAGAGAGTTAAGGTACCAGATGAAACTAAGATTCAAATGAAACAGCTTTAAAATAGGGAGATTATCCTGGATTATCCAGTAATCCAGTAATCCTTGCATAAACACAAGGGTCCTTATTTAGGAAGTAAGACTTGAAGAGTCAAGTGAGACAAGGAGATGTGATTATGCAGAAAAGTCCAGTGTGATACAGTTGCTGGCTTTTGAAGATGGAGGATGAAGGTCATCAGCCAAGGAATAAATTCAGCATGTAGATGTAGAAAAGGCAAAGGAACAGGTTCTTCTCAGGCCCCAGAAAGAAATGCAGCCCTGTTGACACCTTGATTTTAGCAGAGTGAGATCCATCTCTGATTTCCGAACTACAAAACTATAATAATGAACTTGTGTTGTTTTAAGCATCTGAGTATCTGGACATTAATCTGTACAACTAATTTTGAAAACTAAAACAGCCCCTCAAACTTTTTAATTAATAAAATAACATAATCCCATTTAATAGCAGATTCTCCTAGTAGAATATAATGTCATGGAAACATCCTTTTAGTATGGAAGGATCTCATGGGGATAGAGGCCAACATAAGCCACATAAGTGAGAGGCAAATTGATTGACTAATATGGTAGACAATTATCTAATATCCAGGTTCGTTGGTAGTATTTAATTAATCATGAAGTTCTTGGAGTGGAGGTCAATAAATATCTCTTAATTTCATCTCTAAAGAATAAATCATCCAATTAGATTAGATTATTTCAAACCTTGACTGAAGTGGAGCCTTAACGTTCCTAAGGAGTTGCCTTGTGAGATGTATCGCCTTGTGAGAATCCTTCATTCATCACTCCCCAAGAAATATGGGACCAATTAACAGAGTAACTGTGCACTGAGAAAAGAAAACCCCCTAGATCTTGTAGGAATTATTCAATAATGGTTGCAAGTTATACCTCCTTCCTGAAAACAGTATTTTTTACAGTGATTCACTATTCAGAATATCAGTTTTAAGACAACTGGTACAGTTTTAATTCAAATCTGCTTGACTATGGGCCCTAAATTATCTGTCTGTTGTTTCCAAGTATATAGTTGGAATTGAGAGTAATCTGACATTTTTTTCCCTTGAGAAAATGTTACTCTGATAAGAAAATAAAATAGAAGACTCTAGAGCTTGGTTACCAAAATAATAAATGAAAAGAAATGATGTGTTGGAGTTCCCATTGTGCCACAGTGGAAACGAATCTGAGTAGGAACCATGAGGTTGTGGGTTTGATCCCTGGCCTCGCTTAGGGGGTTAAGAATCCGGAATTGCAATGAGCCGTGGTGTAGGTCACAGATGCAGCTCAGGCCTGACGTTGCTGTGGATGTGATGTAGGTCAGCAGCTGTAGGTCCGATTTGACCCCTAGCCTAGGAACCTTCGTATGCCATGGGTGTGCCCTAAAAAGCAAAAAGAAAAAAAAAGGAAAGAAATGCCATGTTGCTCAGGATATTTGAGATACTAACCTCATCAGAAAGCCTTAAAGATGCAGGACTAATTCTACCTTAACTCTCTAGTCAGATACTGCCACAGACAGATGGGTTCAGCAGGAGCCATACCATGCTCTGAGCTGTACACTGGACCAAATATAGTCTCTAGATTGGAATAGGTAAATTGAGCCTTTACCACTTTTTTATGAACTTGTTGTTCTCCCAGATTCTGCTCATCTCGGTGTATGTAAACAGAAACACAAATAATCATCTTTGTTACTTGGCCCTAAGTTTTCAGTGGATCCAATACTGCTTGGAATGACTGTAGTAGATTCATATAATTTCTGGAACTTGTGTAACCCCCAGGGGGAGAGTCACAGCAGTGTTACTTAGGAATTTTTGAATATTGCAATATCCTCTTCAGGAAGCAAAATGTTATTTTGAGAAGAAGCTCCAGATATGCTGCTTGGCACTGATCGGGATGGAATGCCTGACCGTAAGACACTAGTTGACAGTGAAACCTATCCTGACCACTCATACCTTACACCTAGCCATGTATTAAAGCATGCCCATGCTAATAGAAGTGATATCTATGAGCCCAGGTTTAGGCATGTTGTACAAGCAAATGTAAGTTAAGCTGCATAAGCTCCATAAGCTTATCATCCACCTTCCTAGTATACCTCCTGCTGCTGCATTAATATCCCTCTCTCAAACTATATGTGTGGCCTCATAGGTATTGTTAGTTGCCCGGGAAGACTCGGTGTGTATTCTAGATGCCTCTGAGCCGTTTGATGTTGCCAGCCAGATTCAGAATGCTTGAGCATAACAGTGTAAGTAAGGCAACATGGAAAAACAATAATCATATCATTCGGTATTCTTCCTCAAACAATCACATTAAAATCTGCCTCTAGAAATACCTATGCAGAAGATGAGGGGTTCTGAATAAGGAGAGTGAAGAGAATTGGCTTTCTGAGTCCATTGCAAAGTAATATTCTTAGATGGAGTTATAGCATATTGAGATAAGACAGGGTGATCTGCTTCTATTTTTAAGGAATGCTCTGAGGAGTTTGCTATTTCTATGCTATGAAATTTTTTTTAATAATCTGTTTATCGCAAGTCTTTAGATCACTATTTTTATTACTCTGTTTTCAAACTTTTATGTAAGATACCTACACAGAATATGAATTCAGTAATATTTTAATTCATTGATCATCATGAAGAACTTTGGTTTTGTCTGTCCACTACGTTAGCCTTGTAGCTACTGGTACTAAACATTATTTTACCACATGTTTTAGAATTCTTGTATATCAATCCATGATTTAAGACAAGAAAAAAGTGCAATTTGAACTTGTCATGGTATTGTAGAGGATTGTCCAGGAGACTTAGAAGCAAACACATCACATGATATAATATATAATTGGTCATCAATGAAAAATAAACTGAAAATTGCATACCTCAGAAAATGTAAAATATGAATGCCAGTAAACATGTGAAAAAATACATAGTACTTAATGTTAAATTTCATTAATTACGAAAATCCAAATTAAAACTACACACTTTTTTTTTCTTTTTAGGCTGTCTTTGTAGCATATGGAAGTTCCCAGGCTAGGTGTCAAATCAGACAGCTGCTGGCCTACACCACTGCCACAGCAACACAGGATCTGAGCCGTGTCTGTGATCTGCATCACAGCTCACTGCAACACCGGATCCCTGACCACGGCCAGGGATCGAACCTGCATCCTCATGGATACTAGTTGGATTTGTTTCCACTGCACCACAATGGTAACCCCAACACATATTTGTAATATCCTCCAAATAGAATCAAGGCTGGCCTGTGTGACTAATATAATTAAGCAGAAGTAATATGTCTTTGGAGACCAGGTTGCAAAGAGCATTGACGTTTTGATCTTGCTGTCTTGAATCGTTCTTTCTGGAGCAATCCTGACACCACGCCACTCTTAGGGCATTCAGTGCAGCCTCATGAAGAAGCCCATGTGGAACTGAGGCACCCAGCTTTCAGAGGGTACCGATTCACTTTCCATGTGAATGGACCACTTCTGATGTAAATCTAACATCTGGCAAGTTTCCATGAGACTGCAGCTCCAGATAACATTTGATTGTGACCTGATGATAGAGACTCTGAACCAGAACTGCCCAGCAAACTACTCATTAGTTCCTGATCCACAGAAAATGAGAGATGATAAATCACTATTGTAATTTTAAGTCAAGTTTTAGAGAAGTGTATGTGTAGCAATCAGTAACTAATAGGTGGAGTGATCTCAGTGTTCGTACATCTGCTTTGAAAGTGTAAATTGGCATAGATACTTCTGAAAAAAACTTCTGAATATTATCTAATAAATTTGAAAATATTCATACCACAGTGATTAGAAAACCCATTCATTCTCATATACACCAGCATCATGTGAAGAAAAAATCTGTAGCAGCCTATTCATAATCGCAAAACTCGACACAGCCCAAATATCTGGTAACAATAGATAAATTCACAAATAACTGGAATATATTCATAAAATACCATATAGCAATGAAAATAAACAAAGTGTACCTGAGGTGAAATTTCTCGACCTGAACTAGATTCAAAATAGAATAATACCATTTGATTCTATTTATATGCATTTCACAAATGGAAAATTGAGCATATTGTTTAGGGGTGCATATATATGTATCAAAAATATAAAGGAAAGCAAGAAAATGATTGTTTAAGAAGGCATAATAATAGAAAATACCTGACTATTTTTCAGGGAATTTTTCAAGGAAGAAGAAGGAGTTTGTCATCGAGACTGTTTTTGTTTTTCTGGGGTCCTGGAGCATTGGTTTGTTTACATAGTTACGTGGGTATATGCATTGCCATTACTGGTTAAGTGAGACATGCATAAGACCTACATGTATTTTTCTGTATTTCATTTTATAATATATATGCATTTAATATATACCGCATGGTACTTATAATATATTAGACAGTGTTCTAAAAGCCTTACAAATATTAACCTTTAATTTTCACAGCTACACTGTAAAGTAAGGACTTTTATTAGATTCATTTTACAAATTATGAAATTGAGACCAGAGGACTTAAACTGTCCAAAGTCATACCACCTGTAAGTGGCAGAGTAAGGATTCAAACTCAGACAGTTTGGCTCCAGAGCTGTGTGCTGAGGGACTGGACTATTTTTTGTCTATCTTGTTTCTAGTTTGTTTCACTGGTTGGTTTTTGTTGGTTGTTTGATCTGGTTTCAACAAGGAAGGGAGAAAAGCAGAAACCCCATCTTCGCTTAAGAACATAATGGTGTCATTTAATCCCTCTGTGTTTCTGTAGCAACATGAAGGGTTTGGACTAAATAAATAATTGCAAGACAAGCATGAGGGTTGTGGGAACGCTGGTAAAAGACAAAGAAAAATGTCAGTGGATGGGAACCACAATTTGGAAAGCAATGCCAGTTGCATCTCTTTTGCATGTGATGCTTCTATGTAAAATAACAATTCATACATGAAGTTATGTTGAAGCTTTAAAATATTAGAAAATGCAGGCATTTCTGAGTGGTCCTCCTAAATCTGACACATAGTGACAAAGATCACCATCTCGCTGCTGCCTAGAGATCTTCCCTGAAACATCCATCCACATTGTTTTTACTGCTAAGCATCTTCAGTCTCTGATGACAACCGATACAGTTAATATTTTAATCCTAATAAGGCACATCCAGATCCTGACCTTGTCCCTAAAGGTTGACGGCATTTATACTAAAAGGAGCAAGATCTTCATCTTACCACTGAGTGACTCTTTGTGCTAAGATGTGATGAAATATAGAATGTCAGTGTATTTCAAAGTGTGGTTATCTTTTTAAAACCACAAGAAATAATAGCAGATATGGGAATATAAATGGAGATATCTTTATTTGGGGGAAACCATGCCATTTCTTTAGAAGTCACGTTTTAATTCATGGGAAATTCAGGAGAAAGTAAATTATGACTTAGAACTCACAAGCTTAAATGCAAACCAAGAGCACTGAGTGATTCATGTTTCCTATAGATTTAATTATAAAATAAACAGGAAACATTCAACCTCTATCACCAAGAAACAAAGAACACCCAAATGAAAGGGAATTCTAGGGAATATCTCTGATAGCCTAGAAAAAATATTTCCTAGTGCAAATGGAAAAATGATGTATGAATAAAGTCGGTTTTGTGGTTCAGAAATGTTGAGAGATATAGAATCAAAAGACATTCTAAGGATTGATATTCAAAAAAAAAGAATATTGCAACTTTCATAAACCCTTGTTATTGTCAAATTTAAACATTCTTTCCCCTGCTGAGATTGTTCTAATCTATCTAGAGACAAGACGGGGAAGCTCAAAGGAAGGAAAGTAGCAAAGAAAAAATTTTTATATGAAATAAGGAAATAAAGAAGTGATTTAGTTCTTTTGGCAACATGTCTGCTTTGTGCATAAATGAGAACTATTCCTATTTTAGTAGAGGCTATTCTTATACCAAAAAAATCTAAGAATTCATAAAGTGAAAAGTGCTTTTCCATCTCTTTTTATTGTAAATAGATATACTATTTAGTTTGTGTTTGAGTAGCTATCCCCACCTTTTCACACAGATGCACAAATTTATCAGAAGAATAAAAACAGACTTCTAGTTGGCTTCAACAAAGCTGTGGGGAAATTTCATCATAATATACCTTTCTAATAAAATGCTGGATGTATGATTTTAGAAGAAGGGAATTATAGACACTTGCCTGCCCCAGAATTCATATAGATTTGGGCATACTTTTCTTCCATGGAAATAATTTGGGATTATTTATTTCTCTAACTCTGTATGCTGTAGATAGTAATGATAGATTAGATATGGACTCCAGTATATATCATTTGAAATCAATAACAGTTTTCTCAACGGTGGTAGAAATATCTATTAAAGTCATTGACTTGTATTTTTTGAAATATTTCTCCAAGGAAGAGGTGACTGATAATATTGTTATTGTGTAAATCTGTGTGAAATTATTGTGAATTTATTAAACTGGTGAGTCTGTAAATCACTGTGTAGTGGGGTCATTCTGGAAAAACAGTCTGCAAAATACTAAAAGAAAATAGACCCTAGATCAAAATGCTTGCAATTGGAGTGCAATGGATTTCTGAGTTTCACAAATAAAAACAACTGAAAATTTTCCATCTTATACTTAATCAGTTGTTTTAAACATTTTCATGTATCCATAAAAATATCCTTGATTTTTGTATTTTAAATCAAACAGTTTTTACTTTAACAACAACAAAAAATAGTCTTTGTCTTAGGTAAGAGAGGTACAGGCATACAAAGTCACATCTTTATCGAGGATACTGAAATCAAAGAAGTGGTTATAGAATTCAGTAATAGATGTAAAATGTTCCTTTACTGTCCAGATGTTTGTTTTCTACCTGTATTGTTTGGGCACTTGACAGAAGACAGTAAACAGAATATTTGAAAATATTAATCATTGCTCATGCCACTACCTGCTGTATTCATTCTTCTGAGTTTTAAGAGTCTTAGATTTTTCCCTGCCAGTCATAGACTTGGAAATGAAATAGGATAGATTTTTTTTTTATAATTTATTACTATAAACACTGGTATATGAATATAATAATTACATTTTTAAGGTAGAGAAAATCATTAGCTAATTAATGACAGTTTTAGGGAAATAAAGCAAATTGTTCTATAAAAAAATTGTTATTATTAAAGATTTGTATCATTAAAGTTTGTGCTCTTCACAGCACATATGTGATCCTCCCTTTCCATAGAATTGCAAAGGTGGTGTGAAAGAAATCAGAATTTGTTCCAAGAGTCAAGACTTGGGAATAAATTTACCAGAAAAATCCTGACAACACTCTGTAAAAGCGTATGTGGCATCTGTTTTTTCGTTTGTTAGGTTTTTTTTTTTTACCTAAGAAAACACATCATTAATTCATTCATCCATCCAACCAAAATAAAGATCAAGCATTCACTATATACTTGTATCTTGCTAAGTACTGGGGTAATATCCTGTGTCAGATAGTATTCCCACTTCCACAAAATTTATTAACTAGAGAGAGAAATAAGCATTTAACACATAACTAAAAATACTACTGGGTGCTACATGTGGTCGTAGTAATTAGGGAAGGCCTGCCCAAAGTAGTAATATTTAAGACGATATCTAAAAGACACATAGCAAGCAGCCAATGAAAGAAGGATGTTGTGAAAGAAGGAGGAGGATTCTAGACTGAAAATGTGTCTCATGCAGCTTTCCTGAGGTATGGTGAAAAAATGATATTTATGAGACAGAAAAGTGGCCCAGTTGTCTGGGAAGAGAGCGTGAAAGCAAGAGTGACAGTAGCCAAACACTTGGAGGTAAATTGGGGATAATTTATGCAGGGCCTCCTGGAATATTAAGGATTTTTCTGTTTTCTTTAAGTAATGAGAACCAACAAAAGTTTTGAAATAATATCTTGATGTGTACCAGTTTGCATCTTAAAGGATCGCTGGGGTTGCTTTGTAATAAGCGGAGAGGGAATAGAAGTGAATCCAAAAGACGTAAATGATACGGCCAGCACATCAACTCTGAACTCATTCGAACTCCTCTCCTCCAAGAGCACCCCATACCAGTCTCATGAGCCTCCAGAGATTTCTCAGAGGTTTCCTAGCCCTTTGCCACCTAAGGTTTTGCATTGGCCTTCCTCTTTCCGTAAAATACTTCTTATATTATCCACCATTCTTGATCCTTCAACTCTCTTTGGCTTGTTATTTATTAGAGAGGCTTTTTCTTACCTTATCTCTAAAATAACAACCCGGCTTTTGTTATCCTAATACTATTTATTTTCATTAAACGTCTTCATCTTTCCCTGTAGTACTTATCACCATTATACACGCTACCTGTTCATGCATCTTTTATGTATGAAGTACTGAGCTAAATATGTATGTGACTCTACGGTAGAACGGGGAGTAAAAGAATAATCTGTCTGACAAATTTAGGAGAAATTCCCAGAAATAGTGCTCTTTAAAGTGGGTCCTAACAGAGGATTTCATTAAGAGACCATGAGAAAGACTTTCTAGTTGGGGAAAAGAAATAGAAAAAAATGCAAAAATAAAAGTAGAAAGAATTAGACCTGATAGAAAGACTTAGAGAAATTTGGTGTATTTGTGAGTCAGTTATAGGAATAAAGTTAAGTTATAGTTAAATAATAAAGAGCCTTCTATGTCAAGCAATAATTTGAACTTTTGCCTATTTTCCAATAGTCATCACAGCAATACTGCATTACTCTGACAACATGAATAGATTTACATTTTAAGAAGCTAAATCTGTGACGGTGAATTTAGGTTAAGAGAATTAAGAAGCAAAGCTTGGAAGACTAATAGTTCTTTAGATAAAAAATTATTAAGGTTTATATCTATTGTTGGTGAAAAAGAAAAGTGTAAAATAAGATATATCACAAATATAATTAAATAATATGGTGATTAATTGAAATGAAGAAAGTCAAAGCATCTAGTTTCCCCCCAGGTAACTAGGGAGATGGCAGTTGTCTGTTAGATCTGAAAAATAAAGACTGAGGGATCCACTCAGCTAAAAGAAGATGAATTCTGGTTTGGCTAGGTTAATTTTGTCATACATGTAGGACTCCTAGGTGGCAAAATATTAGGAATATAAACCTTGATAAAGAGTAAAAAAAATATGTTTTAAAATCACTGGTATGTTTATGATACGTAATATGATATATGATTTCATCAAGGAAAAGTAAATAATAGAAGAGATTAAACCTATTCGGAACCCTAAGGAACATCAAAACCTGATGGTTATAAAGAATGGTTATTCATAATTGCTAAAATTTTGAAAGGCAAGATGTCCTTCAATAAGTGAATGGATAAACAAACTGTGGTACATTTATACAATGGAAGATTATTTAGAGATGAAAATGAATTACTAAGTCATAAAGAAAACATGGAGGAAACTTTGATACATTTTACTGAGTCAAAGAAAATCTGAAAGAACTCAATATTGTGTGATTCCAACACTATGACATTCTGGAAAAGGCAAAACTATGGAAACCGTAAAAGACCAGTGGTTCCCAGGCGTTAGTGAGGAGGGAGCGGATGAATAGTTGGGCACAGGGGATTTTTTTAGGGCAGTGAAACTTCTGTATGATACTGTAAAGGTGTATACATATCCTTTTACATTTATCAGAACCTCTAGACTACACCACGTAGAGAATGACACTTAATGCAAACTATGGATTTTAATTAACAGTAATGCATTGATATTGCTCATCAGTTGTAACAAATGTATCACAGTGATGCATGATGTTAATAGTAGGGGAACCTGAGAGATGGGAAATGTTATATGGGAACTCTGTAGTTCCCACTTAGCTTTTCAGTAAACCTAAAACTCTTCTAAAAATACTAAAGTCTATTAATTAAAAAAAACAAATGCACCAAATGCTGGCACAGATTCAGAACAACTCTGGAGGAAAAAAAAAAAAGGAAAGATTTAAAAAGCCAGAAGATGAAACATAAAAAATATTATCAAATGAATATTAGAAGAACAAAAAGTCTCATGGAAATCACGTGCTATGCTTATGTCAAATGGAATGAAAACTGAAGAAGAGAACTTTATTTTTCGAGTTCATTGATAATTTTAAGAAAATATTCCATAATAAGAGAATTAAAAGTTAGAATTCTGTTGGCTAGGACTGTAACAGAAATAGTACCTAGAGATTTAATTTCGTTGCAGCTATTTCTTTTACTTTAATTTTCACACTGTGTATGGTGCAAACTTCCTGAAACATTCTCCTGCTAGCCATTCCATTGCCCATGGACCATCAGTGAATGTTCACTATCTATAGGATACAGCCTAACATTTTAAAATGTACACTGCACATGCCTTAAATATATTTTAAAACCTTCCTTCCTTCCAGGACTTGTACAATATGGAGACAATGCCCAGTTTTAATAAATGAATGAGAGAAGGGACATATTTTGTGAAGTTCTTCTTTCATGTATAGGTTCAGCCCAGTCCCATCTTTAAATTGTTGGACCAATTCTGATGTCTTGAGAAATGACTGGATAAGAAAACATATTGAAAATGGTAAGCAACGGCAGTAATGTGAATGTGCGTTTGCTTGAAAAATAGGGCCTTGATAAAAGTATCATACAGACCAAATGAAAAGCTTTTTAAGATTCCAAAATAATTGTTTATGCATTATGCATTTGAGGATAGTTATCTCCACCAGGCCTAGGTGCTGAAAGCTGAACCTGCCAGGAACTGAAGAAATGCCAAAGCCAGTCTGGTAGTTTCCCAGGGTGATGTGGAGCTTAAGCTGATGGAATGTTAACAGGAGCTGCAGGCGTGAAGCAGGCCTGGAGCCTGGCATTGTTTTGGCTGCAGGGAAACTTTTTTGTGTAGAAAGCTGCAGTTCCTGATGGAGCCTGACTTGTTCCTGTCACAGGAGGGCTATGGAGGAGAGTCCCAGCCTGTGACTCCCAGGGCATTATATCCTGCAGATGACACACCGTTGTTTCCTGGATCTGGACACCTTACTCTCCCTTTCAGATGGCCTTATGTATTCATGTTCTGCTCCACTTTGTGATAAGTTCATAATTTATCTCTCTAGGAGAAATCAAATTGAATTTAATTTGAAGTCTTGGAAAGCAGCTCTAATTCTGTCTCCAGTTCGCTAACACCACATGAATAAAAATCTAATCGTTAGGCAGCTTTTACTTTGCTTTCAACGTAAGTGAATAGCCTCACAATTTTAAAATAATTTAAATGACTATCATTTATATAATTAAATGAGTATCAGTATCGCTTTTGGAATTAAAATTTTTTTAAGAAAATTTTTCCTCATGGTCATCTTAGCTGAACTTGGAATACTAGACTATGAAAGACTGTATATGTTTAATAGTCATACTTTATTTTAAATATTACAGATTCCCACAACAATACCAAAGCAAGAGAGCAAAGGATGTATAGTTTCATTAATAACAGTCCACATTTTGTTTCAACTGTTTAGTTTATCTACATCAAACAGCTCTCAATTCTAGAATACAAAGTTGCATTCTTAACTGAATACTGTATCTCAGTACATCCAGGAACATATATTTGATTTAAGGAAATTGATATTCTCCAGAAGAGTTTTTTGCACTCAGTTCCTACAGATATATACAGTTTTTACATTCTTCAGATTTATATTGAACATTATTTACCATATTATTTATAAAATCAGAAGCAACACACACACACACACACACACTCACACACACACACACACACACACACACACACCAGATATGGACATTTCATCTTACTTTGAAGAGATACAGATAATCCTCAAAAAGTTCTATACCCTTTTGTATGGTAATCACACTGGATTTTATAGCAACCAACTGATTATTAAAGACATAGATTCACATAGAACTTACACAAGGAGCAACTGAATTCAACATAGATTTCCTTAATTTCATTTGATTTAATGCTTTTATAAACAGATAATTGAACAAAACTGTTTATGTTTGTTCCCCTGCCCTAACTTCTACTCTGGTAATAATGAGGCCAGAAAAAAAGTGACTACTAGAAATTCCATGCACGGTGACCTTGGATGTAAGGTAAATTCTGCAACTAAATAATAGTTTCTACAATTTGAATCTCTGTTAAAAACATTAATAATGAAGTCACTGTCTATCCAACACTATAGGGGGTTAAATTTTTATTTACTTAGTATTGATACATTTTTTGCTTCATACTTTCTTCAAATTCTTCAGTACAAAACTCTTCATATTTGGTTTTCAATAAATATGTATAATTTGGAACAATGTGCCACATTTTTATAAGATAAACTTAGGATTCGTAATCAGTGACAAAATAAAGAATTTGTAAATGTTTAGAGATTAAAATGATATTGTCCAATTTTTCATTCAGTGCCAGCACACTATCCCTGGTAGCAGTGCTGAGGTGCTTACCGTGTGCCAGGTACTCCTCTAAGTGAGTTGCAAGTATTAATATTCTCAAAATTACTCTAAAAGGTAAATGGCATAATTTTACCTCAAATGATGCATATAAAAATTCTGGCATGATCTCAAACCATAAAATTCATAGAAGAAAACCTAGTAAACTCCTTGAAATAGGTCTTTGAAATGATTTTTGTTTGCATTTGACACCAAAATCAAAGGCAACAGAACCAAAAAATAAACAGGTGGGACTACATCAGACTGAAAACTTCACAGCAAATGAAACCATCAACAAAGTGAAAATGGAATGGGAGAAAATATTTGCAAATTGTATGTCTGACAAGAAATTAATATCCAAAACATAGAAGGACTTTATAAACTCAATAGCAAAAAACCAAATAATTAAATTTAAAAATGGGCAGAGGAATTGATTAGACATTTTTTCCAACGAAAACATACAAATGGGCAGCTGGTACATGAAAAGGTGTCAACATCACTAGTCATCAGGGAAATGCAAATCAAAACTACAATGAGATAACCTCACACCTGTTTTAATGGCTATCATCAAAAGACAAGGAAAATAGAAAGACCAGAAGTAACAAGAGATGTGGAGAAAAAGCAACACTTCTGCACTGTTGTTAGGAGTGTAAATTGTATAGCCAATTGAAGGTATGAGGGTACTCAAGAAATTATAAATAGAACTATCATATGATCCAGCAATCCCACTTCTGGGTATATATCCAAAGCTAATGAAAAGGGGCAGTTAAAGAGATTATCTGGCCTTCCGTATTTATTGCAGCATTATTCGCAGTAGCCAATATATGGAAACAACCTAAGGGTTCATCAACAGATGAATAAAGAAATATGGTATATGTGTATAGACATTGGGACATTATTGAGTCACAAGAAATAAGGGAATTCTGCTGTTTGCAACAACGTGGATAGAGGGCATTAGGCAAAGTGAAATAAGCCAGAGAGAAAAAGACAGACACTATATGGTATTACTTATACGTGGAAACTTAAAAAAAAAGTCAGAGTCATAAAAACAGAGAGTAGAAAAGTGGTTGCTAGGCCTGGTGGGGAAGGGAGGAAATAAGGACAGGGTGGTAAAAAAGTACAAACTTTTAACTATAAGAATAAAGTCTGAAGATCTCATGTAAAACATGATAAGTATAATTGATATCACTGTATTGTACAATTGAAATTTGCCAAGAAAGTAGAATATAAATTTTCTTTCCAAATAAAGTTGTAAATGTGTTAATTAACTAGATGTGGGATGCAAAATCCTTTAACAGTGTAAAAGTATATCAAATCACTATAGTGCATACTTTAAATATCTTAATTTTATTTGCCAGCTGTACCTCAATAAAGTTGAAATTTAAAAAAAAAACAAATTCTGGCACAGGCGGGATAGATAATTAATTATAGTCACTAAATTAGTGAAAAACAGAACAAGACATCAAAACAGGTAAATACAGATAGAGCTCACTACTTAACTACTTTTTCTGTCCTGAAATTTAGTTTTAATATTGATTAGATCCATTTCATACACACAGAAGAAATCAGTTGTATGGGTATATATATATATATGTATTTTGATAGTATGGCAAAAGACAGTAGCAACAACCTCAGTAAAGTTTTATTAAATAGTATTTCTGATTTGAGCTGTTTTTTGGTGTATAAAAGAAAAGATCTCCTGGAGTTCCCGGTCATGCTTCAGTGTTAACAAACCTGACTGGCATCCATGAGGACGCAGATCGATCCCTGGCCTCGCTCAGTGGGTTAAGGATCCAGCATTGCCATGAGCTGTGGTGTAGTTCACAGACGTGGCTCAGATCTAGTGTTGCTGTGGCCCTTGCCTAAACTGGTGGCTACAGCTCCCATTGGACCCCTAGCCTGGGAACATCCATATGCCCTGGGTGCGGCCCTAAAATAAAGACAATAACAACAACAACAAACCTCTTTAGCTGAGTAGAGCCATTGAGTAGTTGCAGATTGGAGCTCCCAAAACATCAAAAGGCCTAAAGAAGCTGGAATTGTCTAGTGTGGGTGTGTGTGCTTAGGTGATACAACACCCCAGATAGATTTGTAGAGTGTTACATGTTTTTATAGAATGTAATGTAAGTACTTCTGTGGCATCCTCAGAGGTACTTGGGGAACTATGAGGTTCTCTAGTCCGCAGTATGGAATTCAATTATTTTTCCAGTTCATATAAAAATATTCCAATTCTACTTTAATATTAAATAGAAAGATTGTTTCTCAAAGCCTGGGACTTGGAATGCAAATTCTATGACAGATTCCTCCCAAACAAAAGCTATGATTCATGTTGTTTTGACAGATACAGATGTACAAGGGACCTGCATGGGAAAGTTTAAGGATTAAAGGGCTCCTGATAGCATGGAGGTAAATGCATATGGAGTCTTGCAAATCCAATGATTGATTAATGATTAGCATGTTTTTAAAAATTAGAGGTAAGACTTGAATGAGTGTGGCAGGGTCACCCATGACATGGACTGAACTCGCCTGTCCTATTTTGTACTGTAATGGAATTAACATCTAGCATGATGGCTTAGAATACTTTCTTATTAAATTTTTAGATGACATCAAAGCTGTAAAGAGATACAACATTTTTTAAAAAGTGAATCTAATGTTTTTTAAAAAACCTTGGCAATCTTGTGCATAAAGAGGACCTTTGCAGGTAAAATTTAAGAGAAATGAATATAAAGTCTTGTGTTGTTAAAATAGTTGTACAGTGAACACATAAAATGATATATATTTAAGAGAGTTTCTGTAGAAACAACCTGTGCCATCAATTATCTAAATTTTAGCTAAAATTATTTCAACTTTAAAATTCCAAAACTAGGAAAGTGATCTTAGTATTAAGACTTGAGACATTGTCATAATTAATGCATTTATTCATTTTCTCAAATAATATTTGAATACCTTATATAAACAGGATACTGGACACAAAATGGTGTAAAGAGACAATCCTGTACTGTCAAGACACAACCAATCCTTTTGAAGTGAACTTCAGGGAAAAAAAGAGTAACTACAATAGATGACTGAAAGTGCTATAAAGAAGATAACTGCAGAGTCCTAGCTATGCCCAAAGTAGGAGAACTCACTAATGAAGATTCAGAAAAAATTACCTTAAAAGAAATTTCACATAGGCTGATATTTGGGAAAATAGTTTTCATGCAGAAAGAAAAAAAATATGTGAAAAAAATTGGGAAATGAGCTTTTAGGGAAACCAGTGAAAGTGCTGAATGAAAAATGAAGACAGGTGATAAGATAGAGGAATTAACATTGTGTGTAATTTCCTGTGGCTTCTGCAACTTCTCTGACTCTATAAAAGCTAATAGAAAACTCTTTAGTTAGAAAAAAAGGCTTTCCTGATCTTTCCTCTCTAGCCTTTGCAAAAAAAAATTTGTTGAATTCCCAGTTTCCACTGTAACAACTTTCTGCTTGAAATACCTAGAATTATTTCTAGTTTCCATTTTCCTGACTGAAACTTTGAATGATGTGATATATGGCAGAAGATAATTGGATTTGAACAAGATCTTTCAAAAGGTAGGAAGGATAAATGATTAGAATGTGTTAAATTGGAATTGAGGGGATCTGTGATTTAATTGAGGCAGGGATATGAGCTGTGAAGAGAATATGTTTTTCTTGTTGTTAAAGAGTTAAGGATTGCTGCCATGTTTCACACCTAGATGGCTAAGTGAGTAGTCTTTACATTTGTTAAGTCTGGGAACCTGAAAGAAACTACAGCTTTGGGCAGAAAGCAGGGTGGCAGAAAGAAGTTAATGTCATCAATTTGGAAAAAGAGTGAATATGAGATGTCCTTGGACCAACAAACTGTACCTTTAAAAAAAACAGAGAACTATCAGGATCCAAAACTTAAGAGAAAGACCTGGGTTAGAGATATGGAAGAATCATACATGGTTAGAAATTAATGCCAATGATGAATATAAATTAATGCACCCAATAAAATATGCATACAGAGTGAGAATACAAGGGAAATTTAGAGAATTTAGAACTCCAAAAATAAGAAAAAGCAGGATTTAGTAAGTAACCGGAAATGAAGTGAAGAGAGACATAGGAAGGAAATCAAGCAATTGTGCTTTCCCAGAAAATAAGAAAATACAAAGTTTAAAAAGGAAGAATTCACAATGTATAGAATGCTATTAAGAGGATGAGTAAATTAAGAATTCTCCTTTGAATGTCTAATGGCAGAAGTTATTTGTGTCCATGCAGAGAAAAAATTTCAGAGACTTCTTATATGTAGAGGTCAGATTGCTGCAGGGTTAAGGGTGACTGGAAAGCATAGTAGAAGCAGTGATACATAAAATCATTTAAGAAGTTTGGATGTAACTTGAGAAGAGATAGAGGAGAGAAGTGAAGTGGGATATCAGGCTGAAGAAATATTATTTGCCATTTTTTACATTTCTGATTTCTAAAGCATAGTTACTAAAATTTTTGAATAAAATAACAGGGAATACTTAAGCATTGACAAATCATATGAGTAGATATACAAAAACATTTTAAATATCATTAAATATGTACAAAGCTATTTCAGTTGTATAATTAGCCTTTATATGTAATTGCAATAATTTACTTACTCAAGGCTCTCTTTTTTTAGAGTCTTAGAATTTATGTGTGTGTGTGCCCATTCTAAGTTAGAACTGTGTCACAGGTTTTTCACTTCATTTGAAAACAGAAATGACCAGATGTGCAATTGTATACTGGTCCATGGACTAAGGCCAGTGGGTTGGCTGGGTGGTCAGGGACTTGAAAGGAACATGGTTGCAAAATTGTTGACAAGGAACTTTGGGAAAAAGGAATGTTATTAGACCTCTGTGAATAAGAAATGTGAAGATAATTATGTCTCAAAGGGTGACCTCAAGAGGGCAGTTATAATAATTGAGTGGGTAGGGTGACCATTCAGCCTCTTTCCTCAGGCACAGTGTCATCACTCAATCAGTTCATGAACAAATGTCCATGGTGGCAGAGATGGAGGTTATGCATGGGCTCGCCAACATGTCTCTCTACTCACCAAGCTCAACCTGGGTATAGCATAGCCATTGCTGAGTGTCAATCTGCCAGTCTCCAATATGGCACCATTTTTTAGAGTGATCAGCCAGCCACCTAGTGACAGATTATTTACTTTGGATCCTTTCCACCTTGGAAGGGGCTAGGTTTTGTCCTTACTGGAATTGACTTTAATTACAGATTTATCTTCCCTGCACACAATGCTTTTGCCAAAACTCCCAACTATGGACTTATAGATTGCCTTATCCATTGCCATGGTATTCAATAGAAAATCGCTTATGTTTGAAGAACTTATTTCACAGCAAACGAAGTGTAGAAAGGCCCCAGGATCATGGAATTTGCTTAGCACATTCCTCATAACCCTGAGGCAGCTGGCTTGATAGAATAGTAGAATGGCCTTTTCAAGACATAGTGAGAGCACCAGTTAGGCAGAAATACTTTGCAGGGCTGGCACAAACTTTTCTGGAAGGCTTTACATACTTTTTTGTTTCTTTGTTCGTTTGTTTTTGTTTTTCTAGGGTAGTACCCATGGCATATGGAGGTTCCCAGGCTAGGAGTCCAGTCAGGCAGGATCTCAGCTGCATCTGTGACCTATACCACAGGTCATGGCAACGCAGGACACTTAACCACTGAGTAAGGCCAGGGATTGAACCTTTGTCCTTATAAATACTAGTTAGGTTATTCAACCTCTGAGCTGTGATAGGAACTCTGGCTTTATATACTTTGAATCAGTGTCAAATAAGCATCCAATATTTGATGCTGTTTCTTCCTTAGCCAGGATTCATTGGTCCAGGAGTCAAGGGTTGGGAAGGGGAGCAGCACAACTAACTAGTACTCCTAGTGACTCGGTAGCAAAATTTTAATTTCCTAAACCCATGACTTTATGAGGTCTTAGTTTCCAGAGGGGTGATGCTTCTACCAGTGGGCACAATATTGATTCAATTGAATTGGAAGTTAAGATTGCCACCTGACCAATCTGGTGCCTGATGCTTCTGAGTCAATATTGAAAAAAGTGAGTTACTGTGCTGGCTGGGGTGATTGATCCAGACAAAGGGGAAGCTGAACTACTATTTCACAATGAAGGTAAGGAAGAGTATGTCTGGAATACAGGAGATCCCATAGGGCATCTATTAATATTATTATGCTCTGTGATTAAGGTCAGTGGAAAACTGTAAAAGTCCAATTCAGGCAAGAATTCCAATGGTCCAGACCTTTCAAGAATGGAAGTTTGTATCACCCTACCAGATAGAGAACCATGACCGTCTGAGATGCATGTTGAAATACAGAATAGGGAATGAAAAAAAGGTAGTTACGAATACCAGCTAAGACCATGTGACCAGTTACAGAAATAAGGACTGTAACTGTGATGAATATTTCCTGCTTATTTTGTTATGAATATTTTATGTGTGTATGTGCTTGATATCTTTGTTTTCTTCCCTGTTATTCCTTTATGAAGAAGTGTAAGATGTGTTGACTTTGTATCATAGTATTTGTGTTAATTTTACATCATAGCATTTAAAGTTACAGGAGAAAAAAAAGAGTAGACATCACTCACAGATCTGTTTATTTATTTCTATTTTTGCTTTTTTAGGGCCGCACCCACAGCATATGGAGATTCCCAGGCTAGGGGTCTAATAGGAGCTACAGCTGCCTGCCTATGCCACAGCCACAGCAACCCCAGATCTGAGCTGCTTCTGCTACCTACACCACAGCTCAGGGCAACGCTGGATCCTTAACCCACTGAGCGAGCCCAGATATCGAACCTGCAACCTCTTGGTTCTTAGATTCATTTCTGCTGCGCTATGAGGGGAACCACCCCCCCTTTTTTTCTTCAGTCATGGATTTAATCTCCTCTGGGAAGGTTTGTTTTCACTTGTGTACAGGTTAGTTGTGTCATGTTAGGTGGAACTATTGTCCTCATTTGGAAATTAAGTATAATCTAAGTAGATACTTATGGGTACCATTTGTCAAGGAATAGAATTGTGATGGTTAATTTTATATGTCAGTTTGACTGGGTCATGGATGACCACGTAATTGCTCAAACTGTCTGGTGGGCTTGTGAGGGTACTTCTGGGTGGAATTAACATTTTAATTGGTAGACTGAGTGAAACACGTTGTCATCTGAAACGTGGGTGGGGAAATGCCTCTGGCTTGACTGCCTTTGAGTGAGACGTTTTTATAACCTCCAGACTTGAAGTATCAATTCTTCCTAGGTCTTGAGTCTTCTGGCCTTTTAACTGAAACTCTACCATCAGCTTTCCTGTTCTTAGGTCTTATGACTCAGGCCAGAAAGAACTACACTGAGCTCTCTTAACTGTGGATTTTGGGATTTGTCAGCCTTCATAATCTGATAATCCAATTCCTTATAATATCTACTTATCTCTCTCTCTCTCTCTCTCTCTCTATATATATATATATATATACACACACACACACACACACACACACACACACACGTATACATATATATAATATATATACACACCTACTTCACACACACACACACACACACACACACATTCCCTTTTGGTTCTGTTTCTGGAGAATCCTGACTAATACAGGCATGTGCTCAGAACTCCACTTCTCTAATTTATGTGTCATTTTCTTTCTTTTCTGTTTTTTTAAAAAATTCATGTATTTATTATTATTATTATTATTATTATTATTATTATTATTGCCTTTTAGAACCTCTGTTGGGTTCTCTTTCACCTCATAGGTACTAGTTGGATTTGTTTCCTCTGTGCCACAACAGGAACTCACTCTTTCTTTTCTTTTCCTTTATTTTTTCTCCCTTTTACAGCCTTATCTGTGGCATATAGAAGTTCACAGGCTAGGGGTCAAATTAGAGCTGCAGCTGCAGGCCTGTGCCACAGCCACAGCCACAGCAACACTGGATCCTAAGCACATCTGAGACCTGTGTTGCAGCTTGTGACAATGCTGGGTCCTTAACCCACTGAGTGAGGTCAGGTCCTTCCTCACCAACACTCTGTCAGGTTCTTACCCCACTGAGCCACAACGGAATTCCTTATGTGTTAATTTCTGCAATAACTGTCACCTTCCCTGGTTTATACATGAAAAAAAAATCTAGACAATTTGATGGATTTAGAATTGGACTTTTTACAAAGTCTAGTATGACACCAGGGCATGGAGGCAAGGGAAATGATGGAAGAAAATTGTTAGAGGAGAACCAAATCACAGATGAGATAATGAAAGTCATACCATATTAGAACAATCATATTCAATGATAGGTAATTCTCTCTGTGATTCTTCTTTCACCTTGTTATAATCTAGACTCAGCCTTAATTTTCTTTTTTTTTTCCATCTAAGAAACATGTGCATTTACAATCAATATGTTTTCACCATCTCTCATGCCCACAATATATCACAACAATGCATTTAATCTTACCACAGAACAGTCAAATGCAATGGAAAAATTTCTATCCTCTTCTTACTTATTCCAGACCACTTTAAAACACCTTTATTTTCTTGGAAATTCTCTATCTTTACTTTTATTTGATTTTATCTTTTTTTTTGGTCTTTTTATCTTTTTAGGGCTGTACCAGCGGCATATTGAGGGTCCCAGGCTAAGGGTCCAATCGGAACTGTAGCCTCTGGCCTACGCCAGAGCCACAGCATTGCAGGATCTGCAGTGCAGCATCTGCGACCTACACCACAGTTCATGGCAACACCAGGTCCTTAACCACTGAGCCACGATGGGAACTCCTCTGTCTTTACTTTTAATGAACCACTTTTCCTGGTTCTGCTTCTAGCTTAGAGTACAATTTTGGTTTCCCTTTTTTCCTTCTTTTTAGGGCCACACCCATGGCATATGGAAGTTCCCATAGGGGTCTAATCAGAGCTACAGCTGTCGGCCTACTCCACAGCCACAGCACCTTGGGATCCAAGCCCACGTCTGCAACCCACACCACGGCTCATGGCAACATGGAATCTTTAACTCACTGAGCAGCAAGGCCATGTATCAAACCTTTGAACTAATGTATACCAGTCTTTACCATGATGGGAACTCCTACAATACGGTTTTAAAAACATGGTTAAGTATTATTTGAATATATGTTACCCAAATGTTCTTGAATTCATCTGCGGCAAGTTCAATTAGAGTCTCAGTCTATACCATTTGGAATTAAACTTCCTTACTTAATCTACATCTCAAACTATTTCTGGAAATTACCTCAGAATATCTTCTACCTGTGCCAAAAATTTATTAACTCTGGTGATTGTACCAGAAAATAATGCTGAGCTCTGATTTAACATAGCTGGAATCATGACCAAGACTAATTGAAGGTGAGGTAGGCCTGCACTATTGGCTAATACATTCTTGGATAGTTAGGTACGTTTTTTAACATTGAAAAGAGAACAAGTGCTTGGATTCCTATCACTCTACTGAGTCCATTTGTATAGCTTGATATTTTTTGTCTGGTTGCATACAATTTACCAAGGTAAGGTGAGAGAAGACAGGTTACTTTGGTTGTATCCATACTCTATTTTATTTTATGGTATTTACTTTATTTTATTTTATTTTTGTCTTTTTTAGGGCCATGCTTGTGGCATATGGAGGTTCCCAGGTTAGGGGTCTAATCAGAGCTACAGGTGGCATCCTACACCACAGTCACAGCAATGCCAGATCTGAGCCGCATCTGCAATCTACACCACAGCTCACAGCAACACCGGATCCTTAACCCACTGGGCGAGGCCACGGATTGAACCGCTACCTCATGGTTTCTAGTCGGATTCATTTCCACTATGCTGCAACAGGAACTCCCCCATACTGTAATTTAGAATCACCAGTCCCTTTGGAGCTTAAATTAGTCTGCTATGTCTAAATAACTTTAATAAGCTCATTTTTTATGGCATTTATCATAAGGGTTGTACTGATCTTCCCTGATCTGACTTCTTTAGTTGTTCTGTGCTTCCCACTCTGACAAGTATTTGGCATTTCTGTAAATATCTGAAGCTGTACCATAGAGGGAATTATGTTAATGCCACTAGTGATCAGTGTTTACTTGTAGCTACTTTGAGAGAATGGCATTTCTAACTCTTTATATTTAATCATGATGCTAGCCCTGAAAGAATCAGAATCAGTAAAATGAGCAGGAAAACATAAGTGAAAATACCAGTTACTTATTTAATAGCAGTGTGACTTCCAGGGAAAAGAACATTCTAAAGTCAAGCTGAAAGGGGAGGGTGGTGGGAATCTATACATTTATTTACGTAGAGTAGAAAATTATATTTAGAAAAAAATTACATAAAAATCAAAGGCAGTGTATTGAGAGTATCTGGAAACCACTGAATAGATAATGGTGTGAGGATTTTTACTTGTAAGTACTTCACATAATAATTTTTAATGATAGATATAGAATAAAATGATTTATATCACTGGTATGCAAATATATACAAATTAGAGTAGTTATTTTAAAGAAAAGTATATTTCAGTAACGTGGGAACATTTGTGCATATGGGTTGTGTATGTATTTTTTTGGTTAATTTTCAGTGTCTGGAAGGAAATACACAGTGCTGATAGGAGTATAAACTGAAGTTACATTTTAAAGGGCATTTTAGTATAATGTGTGAAACAGTTTTCAGTAAATTATTCTGAGAAAATTATTGAGAACTTGTCACCAAATTTATGTGTAAATATAGCTATTATAACAAGATTTTTTTTTTAATTTTAAGGTCACACCTGAAGCATATGGAAGTTCCTGGGCTAGGGGTCAAATCGGAGCTGCAGTTTCCAGCCTACGCCACAGCCACAGTAACACTGGATCAGAGCTGCTGCTTCAACCTACTTCACACCTTGCAGCAAGCCAGATCCTTAACCTACTGAGCAAGGACAGGGATCGAACCCACATCCTCAGGAACACCATGTGAGGTTCTTAACCCACTGAACCACAGCAGGAACTCACATAGCAAGACTTATAGAAATTGAAAACAATAAAAATTTCTAATATAAGGGGACTGATTAAATAAATTGTAATATAGGTAAGGAAAATACTTTGAAAGAGATTTTTAAAGAGTAGTTAGAATGTATAAAATTGAAAATTTTTGAAAAAAAGATGCTGAATAGAGTTGAAACATTCACAAGTTTAAAGTATAAAAAATTTAAAATAAAAATTTGGAATTTTAAACATCAGAATGCTAACAAAACGTAGGGGCTAGGATTTCAGGATACTTATATGCGTGTGTGTGTGTGCCTGTGAGTGTATGTAAAGAAATAAAGATAGGTAGGTGATAGTTGTATATAATAATGCCAATAAAAATGTTTTAAATTTTGATTAGTTAAATAAGTTAACTGAGATATACAGGTGTTTTGCTAAAAATTCAGGTCAAAAAATTTTAGCCTGTATTTCGTAAACACCTGAATAACCACAGCTATAATTAAATACCTATATACTTACATATATATAAGAATACATAAAGCTTTTAAAGCTGAAATTTCAGAGAAGAGTTCAAGATTTTTCTTTCTGTGCTTATGAATTTGTATAGGTATCAGAAATTTTGTATAGATATTCTCACAAACATTTCCCTATGTTTCTTTAAAGGAAAGGTCATGTAAAATTCAATCATTTCATATCTCCCTTTCAGATTTCCTTTTGGGTTACTCTGATTGCATTAGTATGCTAGTATTAATGACTGGCCAATATTTTCCATAGGTGAGAATTTATTTCTCAAGAGTAGTAAAGAATTCCTATTGCAGTAATTTCAGCACCTGTGAATATCCTGAGGAGCATATGAGCTGGAAAAAGAAGTTTTAGATCATCATGAAGGATGACAAATAAATACCATGGAGAGGTTTTCACCTCAGGTCTTTCACAGGTCTCCGTCCTCTGGCTCCAAGTCTGAGTCAGCTCAGTTTTCCCTCTGTGCTCTGAAGGAGGTCACAGCTGTGGAGAAAGTGCCACCTGCCTCTCCACTAGAGTCCCCTTCACCACCTCAGTCTCATTTGGTGTTCTGGGAATTGATGAAATAAAGCATCATATTACTCAAAATTAAAGCATAATCTTCTCTCTCCCTTTGAAAGTTTCACCTCCTCTTATCCTTTCCTTCAAAGACTGGAAAGGATAAAACTTTGCGTCATTTTGTGGTTAGGCTATGTTAAAGTACGGAGCTGACTTAATGAAATGACCTGAGGAAATTAGCGGGAGCTTCTTACATACTGATCTTTAGAAGCTATGATGTGTGGGGGAAAAAACTGCCTTTCTTGAATAGTCACTTGATTTTATGTTCTCTCTGTGCAAGGTCAATCTTATGTGTCGGGACAAAAGACTGTTCCCTGTGGGCTGAATTAAGAAAGACCCTGAAAAGAAAAAAATCTGCTCTCAATAGCTTTGGTTTGTAGATCTTCAGAAAAATTTGCACACCATGTATTATTTGGGATTAATATTGATGATTAATAAAATGCAAATATGAGGGAAAGTATTAGTAGCTCCTTCAGCATTATAAGTTTTAAGTGCCTCAGTCCAAGTAAGCTAGCCAGGGTCATGGTAAAACCCTGAAGAAATGCAATTCATTTATATATTTTCAGTACTCTGTAGCTGCTTACACTCTTCACTGTTTCTTCTCCTCTGACTTATTCTTCCACTTTCTTTTGTTCTCTTTCTTCACTCTTTGTAATACTGCTTCATCAAGAATTCCCTGTAATCCTCAAATATTTTACCCATAATGGATTCCTCCAAAGGTTTCAAAGTACTGTCACTATTTTGATACTGTTTCCTTTCAAACTAAGTAGAAACTGTATTGTTTCTATTATGACTCATACCTTCGAGTCAGAAAATGACTGTTTCCCGCCTCTATAATAAAGTGCATAATGATCACCTGAGACATTTATTTAAAATTCAGATTCTAGGGTATTCTTCGGAGAGTCTGATTCAGAAGATGGTGGTGTCAGGGATCCTAGGTTTAACAGACATCCCAGGTGATTCTGATGCAAAGGGGTCCCCAGGTTACAGTGAGGAAAGCCTCCACACCTGGTCTGGAGGAGGAAGCTGGGGGTGGGGAGGTCGCAGATATGGCACGTAAAAGACGCCAGCACGGTTAACCTCATTTTCGCTGACCTGGCTTCTCCATCCAGACCTTCTTCCCATCTCAGAAGATGATGGGCAGAAAAAAAAGGTTCTGGAAGGTGAGTTTCAGAGTTGGGCAGATTTTTCTGCCTAGACTTTGGGCGCTGCTCGTCGTCACTTTCCTCTTTTTCATTAGGAAATGTGGATTCGATTTCAGTAATTGTGGTAGCTCTGGGGATATACTGGGGAAAAGGTGGTATCATTTTGTCCTTTAAAGAGTATAATTCATAGAAAAAATAGATATTATAAAAGTAATAATAACATGTAATTAAAGTTGTGGAAGAAAAATACAGAAAACTTTGAAAACAAAAAACTTTAATAATCAGGGAAAAATAACTTTAAAGTAAGATATATAACTCACATTTTACTAAAGAGGGGTGCTCACTACCAGTAGGCACTTTCATACCAGCAGAGAAAATGGAGGCATGTGGCTGAATGGAATAAGTTACACTGTATTTTAAGAGCTCTGGAAGATATTTATTGTACTCAGTACATAGTCTGAGAAAGGAAAAGCACAAGAGCTCAAGCTAGAGAAGTCAGTAAGATAGATATTGTAGGGTTTTGTCATGTTTAAGGGATGATAACTTCACTTTAAAGAAAACAGGAAGTGAATGAAGCATGAAAATGGAGATAGGTTGATGTGCATTATCGGAAGTCCGTTTTGATTGCCTTTTGAATAACAGTTTGAAAGTGAACTAGCTTAATGATTAAAACAAAGTTCACCTACAGTAATTTTCTAGGTCAAAGCTAATTGTAACCCAGATGAAGACAGTGGAGGTAAAAATGGTAAAAATGAGATTAACTTCAGAGGTATTAACGGCATTGCATTAAAACTACCTAGGGATTGGACGTTCTCCTGTAGTGCAGAGGTTAAGAGTCTGGCCTTTCTGCAGCTGAGGCACAGGTCCAGTCCTTGGAACCTTAGCCTGGGAACTTCCATATGCAATAGACATGGCCAAAAAAAAAAAAAAAACTGCCTAGTGATTTATTGAGTAATGCTAGATGACAGACTTATTAGTTTATTTTGTGACAGAATTTCCAGTAAGTGGTAGGATTGGGATCCTTTGCTGATTGGGGAACTGTAAAAACGAGGACATAAAAGCTAAAAGTTTGGAGAACTATTTCAGATGTTTGATTGTGAACAAGTAGAGAGGAGGATATTCCTGGCGGAAGTGGTACGAAAGAGGAATATGCATTTAAAGGTGAGACTTCTTGAAGTATTATTGATTCAATAAAGCGATTAAATTTGGATAATGAGATGAAGATGGAAAAAGAAAAGGTTTAGATTTAGGTTCCTTGCATAGGTAAAAAGGTATGAACTTCAGAGTGTAGGTGAAGAAAGAGACTCTAAACAAAGAACTAGCTCTTCTACTGACCCAAGGAATACAGAAGGAAAGCGTGTTGTAGATGCAGCTGATTTGTTTGGGAAGCAATTAAAGGTGTTCTGATGGCTTTGCTTATTTTCCCTGAAATAGAACTCAAGACCATATTCTAATGGGGGGTGGGGTGCAGATTATGGGTTGTAAACTTTAAAATGGTAGTAAATACTTGCAGTAGTAATTGCAGGGAATGGAAAAGATAATTGATTAAAGATACACAAATGAAAAAATACATTAGCTATGTGCCTATAATACTTAAGTGAATAGCTTGTTAGTGAGGGCAATAGGACATTTCTATTGAGTGAAATAAAATTTCAGTGGTTATCTGATAGAAAAAAAATATATAGATTCTGCCTGTCCATCCCATGAACAACTTGTATGCAATGAGTTTATTCATCCTGTTTAGGTCAGTGACCCAATATTTATAATAGCCAAAATAGAGCAGATTCCTAGATCAGGTGTTCTTTGTAAAGCTATCATCGAAGAGGTCCATGTATGCGCCATAGTCTCTTAATAAGTTTGATAAGCTGCTAATAATTCTGTCCTAAAATCCTGACATATAATACACTAAAAATATTTAAACATATAATTGAATGTTGTGTTTGTAGAACAAAGTTGTAAAACAAAATAACAGCATTCAAATTTGAATAAGTAGCTCACATATTCAGCACACATTAAACCTAAATGTTTTCTCCTGAAGCAATTTCTTTATTTACTTTGAAATAACTTTTTCTAAAGATGCATTCTCACAAATAGATAAGACCATAGAATATATGAGTGGGTTACTTAGCATTTTAGCTTTTGTCTTCCTTTTATCTGTAAAGTTGAAGTATTTAATTTAATATTTTATTACTTGTGAACCCCAGTTAAACAATATCAATTATACCTTAATCTTTTGAAGAAATCTACAGCATATCTCTTGTAACCCCATCCTCACCAGCCAACCTTTTCAATAGTATTAGGAATTAAATCAAGCTTTTTTTCTAGCAGTGCTATTGAGAGCTACTCAGTGTCAATGACTTTTCTTGATAATTGCTTCTACTTTTGCCATCAATCTTATGGAAAAGATTATTTCAGTTTTATGTATCCAGGGTAGCAAGGCTGTAATTATGGAAAATTTATGTTCCTTCCATTAAGAAAATATTGAGATGGTTTCTTTGAGCATCGAAATCCTCCCAATGACTTGGGCAAGCAACTTGTGTGAGTTGCTCATTAAAAAACACATCTTAGAATGTTTACCGTATTCACTGTAATTTAGCTATTTCACATGACTTTGTGTGGCCAGGCTACACATTTGAATAACAGAAGTTGTTTTTTTAAAAAGCTGAAAAGCAAGAGAATAGGCATGAAGTACTGATGACCTGGTCATATTGTTTCTCATTTTCTCATTTAATTAATCTATGATGGTACCCAAGTATTCTTTCAAGTTACCACAGATGATTTACTATGAAGTCAAGACTAAAAATGGCTGTGACTGGGGCTCTCAATGTTTGTTTCCTGAAGCTACAATCCTATCTTATAGTAACCTTAGGAAGGGCTCCGAGGTGAAACGAGGTTGTCAGGATTCAGAAGGTGAATCCTAAAGAAGATAAATTCCCAGGCTTTTCTACCACTATTTAAGATCATTTAGCTCTGTATTTTCTCTATACTGAGAAGTTATGCTTGAAAAAATGAGTTTTTTGAAACATTGAAATCATCCAAGTAAATTACTGTTGCTGATTCTTGAGAGCTGCCGTTAGATCAGTAGTTTGTCATATTTAATTTAAAGATCCACATCTGCATACATATGGACATAAATATTTAAGTCGATAGGAATTGAGTTGTTCAGCAAATGGCTGTTTTGCTTTCTATCCTATGACTCTCATAAATCTCCATAAAGAAACTGTTCCTCCCTCCCACCTAATATTTTTTTCAAAATTTCTCCACATGGACCACTGAAATATTTTCCCTTTCATGTATTAAATTCATATGGTGAAAGTTCTGAATAAAATTATGACTTGAAAGCATGCAACAAAGCTCAGTGGAATATAGGCACAGGAATGAAAGATCAATAAAGGCAGTATATTTTAGCGCTAATTTGTGTCTATTTGAGGACATAAGAGACACAACGGGTAATAGATTAGATTTTTTGTGCTGGGGTTTTTTGAGGCTGTGCAATATTTTCCATCATACTCAACAAATACATAAACTACGTACAAATTTGGACAAAGAAATCCTGAGAGGAAAGGTCAGTGAAAACAGTAATAGTAATAAGCCTCATCTGAAATCAGATGTTAAAGTGAAAAGTCCATCAACAATGCTCATACGTGACACAAAGCTGAGGTTCTCAACACAGGCTAAAAATCTTCTGAGAAGTTATGTGACATTATGTGACATAACATTGCCTAGACTCTAGTCATAGAGATTCTGATGCGATTGATCTGTGGTACAGCCTGGCAATCTGTGGCTTGTTTGCTTTTTTTATTTTTATTATTATTTTTTTTTGACTGATTAAAACTCCTTAGGAAAAGCTAACTTGCAGCAAGGCTAAGAACTACTGGAGGATTGCTGGAGGCAGTGATAGACCTCCCAGGAAATGATCTGTGATGGACAAACATGTGCAGATATTTAAAGGCAGGAAGTCAAAGACTGCTTAAGCAATAGGGCAGGACAGTGAACTCAAAAGGAGAGCACAAATTACAATGGAAAGTAGCTGACTGGAGACATGAAGAATGTTCTCTATTGAGGAGGGGAGAAAAGTGCTAAAGTTGAGTGTTGACACATCATCTCTTGGCAGTTGATCATGTGACTTCCTTTGGCACAGGGCCCAAGTACCGTTTTACTCTTCTTTATTTTTGTACACTTTTAAGCTTTTAGTGGTCCTAGTCTCTAGTTACTAATATTTAATCTTTATTTTCAAGTTTTAAATTATGTGTGTGTGTATATATATATATGCGTGTGTGTGTGTTGCATAAACTTACATATACTGTTCACATGGATTAATGTACTTTCATGATTTCTTTATGTCAAGATGTAAGTATTGGCATCTAGCATTCACCCCTCACTGTAATAATAGATATCATTCATTGACAACTTACTATGTGCAACATCCCGTGCTACATTCATAAGATATGTTCTCTTACTTAATCCTAACAATTTCTGAATTAGAAATGACTGTCTCTATTTTGCATGTGAAACCCAAGGCTCAAAAATTTATGACTGTTTTGTGGGGGCTTAAAATCCTGGTAATTAACACTATCCCTCAGATTGTAAAATCTGGGATATTAAACTTAGATAATTTTAGTTTGTTTTGACTTATTGTTGCTTGAAATCCATAGTTTTAGTAAATTTAACCATTTTAATATTCATTATTTTTATATACTTTTAAACTCTTAGTACCCTTAATTTCTTAGAACTTATGTTTAAATTTTATTTTCAGATTTAAGTTTTTCTCTTAGATTTTAGGTTCATCTTTTATACTCATATCTATATTTTTTATACCTTTTACTTTATATTCAATATTGAATTCATCATATGTATCAACTTTTGTTTTTAAAATTATTAGATTTAATCATTTTTCTCATAGTTCTGTATGACTGTGTTTTAGTTTTTCTATTTTTATTGTTCTCATTCATTTTTCTTTACTCAAGTTTAATTTTTTTCTAATGATTGGCAAAAAACATGTCTGAAAGCATCTTAGGATGCAAAACCCATTTGACAACTAGGCATTCTAGGAGACTTTATTCTTTATTCTATTCTTTATCTATTGACTGCCTACTATAAGACAATATCAGTAAACAAAATGGAAAAGACAATCCTCCCTCTGTTAGATGAATATATGTTATAGTATATCAGAAAGTTGTATGTTTACATATCC